>JABCKD010000297.1:0-32977 GCA_013186415.1 Fusarium sp. NRRL 66088
CCGCTGTTGTATGTTTTTTGCTGTGTGAAGCTATTTTTGCTGGTTGATATATTTGCAGCGTTCTGTTTCTCCGAGTTGGGTCCGTGATCGTAGATGCTGGGACAAGGATCTGTAAGCTCGTGTTACTGTAATTGGTGATGGCTTCAAGCTTTGCCCCAACAAAACAGCGACAACGCGAGAAACCAGGTTATAGAACATTAGCCCAAGTCTTGTCAGTTAGCAATTGGGCAGTTTTCCATGTCAGACAGGCGGTCTGCAGCGTGTGAGTTGGCATGATACACATATGCACGATGTATGTATGCGCTTTCTCACCCTTGTCAATAGTGCCATGACCCCTTGTCAACCCCATCCTCAAGCTTCACATCCATGATGCTTCGGGCTCGACCGCCATGTCCCGGAGAACTGGCCCGGTCGCCTGTTGTCCTGATGCCGAAGAACTGTTTTTCCCTGTATGTCCTGATGGGAGTTTCTTTTGAGTTAGGTCTTGTCGATGGTTCGCATTGACGTGGGTAATCTGGCAGTTGGGCTCTGCTTTCAGAGCCGGGAGCGAAAGAGCGGCTCGTTGCGCCTGGCGTATTCGGGAGGGAGGCTCTTCACCGTCAGTATCGTTCGAGAAAATGATCTCACGTCCAACAAGCACACCCAGAGCCTAGTCCCCCGCCAATCGCCCAGAAGGCTTCCAAACTTGGACAGCATGGACCATTAGGAAGCCAGCTTGAAACCCCGCGCACCAGTAGACTTGCAACCGTCGAAAATCTTGCAGTTGACAAACCGGACAGTCATGCTAACGCAGCCTATGTATCCGCTTACTCAAGACGCGAGCGGCAAACGGGCTTGAATGGAAGAGACCAACCCAACTCTGACCGCAAAATGCACGAGATCCATCCGATGGAATGGAATGTGGATCGCTGCCACTGATGAATGCGTCGTGCTGGCGCTAACTTCCAATGAATCTAGCCTCCGTCCTTCCCGGCTCTGCGGGAGGCTGATATCTGCTAGTTTCTCTTAAGCAGGACACGCGATGATCCCAAGGGGCACTCGAAGGACTTACAAGTGCTCACGAGCCTTGAATCATGTTGTTCCCCGAAACTGGTTCGCCACCAGCTCGTACTCGGGTTTGCACTCCAAGAAGCTCGGATCAGCCTTGTACGGGAGGTGCCGCAGCTTGCATTGATGGAACAGACGACACCTCTTCGTCCCGGCGGCATGGCCAACGGCCGTACCTCCTGAACGCCCAGGCCCAGGCCAAGGCCCAGGCCCAGGCAACCTACAACGGTCTCAGGTGAGCTCCCCGCCAGCTGCCAGCGCCAGAGTGCAGTGGATTTCTTCCATTCTCGTCGAGGTGACGGAAGTGGAAGTGGGTGGTCGGCCATGTCCACGGGTCCCACGACCCCACCTCACTAAGCTACCAGGTACGTACCCGACTGAAAGGGACGGGAGAAGGAAAAAGAAGAAAAAATCATCCCATGATTATCATGGACCAGGTTTGCTTTGACACTTGGTCCCAGTAGGAATAAAAGGACAAGACCCAAGGGTGACAGGGTGCTTGGGGGTGTTTCCCGCCTCCTCTCATCACTTGTTGACCTCAACGCAATGAGCTTAGATGAAGCTTCGTAAGGGAATACCTAGCTCTCTCGACCAACAAAAGCCCCCCCAGCCTTCCCGTCCGGACACCAGGAGACTGGGCTGCTGAATAGGAGGGCGTGCCTGGTGACACGGACGTCGACTAGCACGCGACAAAGACGTAATTAAGGAACAGGCTCAAAACCTTTTTTTTCCTTATGAGCGAAGAAGCAAACAAAACAAACATTAATAGAACCAGGATCCAAGAGCGGTAACCACCTGGGGAACCAACCAAATAATCGAAAGACATCCTGGAAGTCGTCAAGAGAAACAGACCACAAAGCAAACAGGAACAGCCGCGAGCTTGGGTACAGCTGGGAGCTGGAGGTTGCCATCTAATATCCAATCCCTAGCCGCAGCGCAGATCGCAACAATTTCAAAGGGCGGCCTCATTCCCTTCCAGCTTACGGATACCACCCTTTCCGAGCCTCTTACTACACCATTTCGTCGTCCTCCTTCTCCTCATCTCATCTCTCTTTAATCTCCTTTTCCCATCTTCCCAACCTCTCGATACCAGCCCAGAAAAACCAAACCATCACGCTCTCTCCCGCTCAGATCCGTCTTTTCGGCGGGCTGCACACGTACCAATCCGTAAGTCGCCCGCGTCTTTGCCCCCTGTCATCGCGTGTCTGCGGCCTACCTCTCCCCGGCGCCGCTCTCTCGACACCCCCTGGCCCAGCTCTTGATTAGCGGATGGAGTCGTGCAGCATCGTTGAGCTGTGCCTGACGGTTGACCGCTCTATCCCCGGCCACGAAGCGAAACTATCAGACCCATCAGCGCCCTCACAGCGGCCATATCGGTCGTGGCGGGCCATCGCCTACCCCAGCTTGCTCGCCCTGCCGCCCCTGGATCTGCCCATGGTCGCGTCTACCACAGTACATCCACGCATCTTCCACCGCTTCCACCCCTGGCTGTCTTGACCGTATTCTTTTTACCCTTACCCATGCGATCATGCCTCCTTGCGGCCTTGACCAGCCCTGCGCCGCCTAGAGAGATTCATAATCATACATCATTCACTGAGGCCGCTTCCATCGAAAACTGACTTTCAACCACCAGGCCCCACGCGATCAGCTCCCATCATATTCATCACTCGTCGAGCCGCCTCTCACGTAAATCTCTTCGTCCTCCTTGTCGCAGTGGTCTCGTCTCATCTTACCGAGTTACTCATTGTGTCACTCCTCCCTCGAGATTGTTTGAGATCTCCCTCCTGTCTTCTACATCATCCCTTCACCGACCGGCCCGTGTCTTGTCCAAGTGCTGGCGTCCACGGGGTCCGACTTCTCCCATCTCACATATCCTGGTCATATCAGACCATTTTCTGCCCCGGCTTGATATCCCACCAGATTGGTTCCTGTGTTCCTTGATTTGGCTCCGCCTGTGCTCGGCTCTCGACCTTGGCCAAACAAATATAGTCCTGGAGCCTGCCTCACTTCGTCTGGTCTTTACGCCCTCACTCACACCCAGCTATCGTTTACTCAAGTCGACTCGAGAAGGGGCTTCGTCTCCCGAAGCTATCCCAGTATATAACCTGGACCGAGCCGTTGTATGAGCTCGAGCAGAACTGGCTAGGCCACCATGTTTCTGCATTCCGGCGCCAGCCTACACGGCCACGAGTACTCGGCACACCGATCATCCACACAAGCTCCTCCCGGACGATTGCCCTTCCTCCGATCCGCTCTTCGAAGGCCTTCGGACGCCGACGTCACAGGACCACCGGCGCCAGCAGCCTCGCCTGCACCCCCAGCCCGGCCTGTGTCGTATCATGAGAAGGCCTCCTCGATCACATCAGTAACTCCAGTCCGTCGAACGTCCCGGTCCCGACCCACATCCGAATACATGCCCCGAAGAGAGCTCTCCGTTCGCTTTCGCGAGCCCGAGACCGATGACGATCTACCTCCTTCGGAAGTACAGAGCGAAGATGAAGGCTGCTCAGACGTGGGCGAGCTAAGCGACTCTTCCACCACAAGCCGGAGGAGGAGAAGAAAGCGTTCCCTCAGGAGATCAACACAGTTCCTTCTAGCCCATCCGGCTCCTCGACCAGGGGCCAAGCAACGCCGACTGGTCCAGGTCCGTCCACGATTGCTTCTCCAACTGCAAGAACTAAGCGAGAAGCGCGCCCTTCCGGCCTTTGATGTCCTGCCTTCAAGTCTGATTTCAGGACCCCTTATTGTTCCTCGATTAGCAAAGCGATGTCCCTGCCTGTTCCGTGCCAAGCCCGTGCTTGGTCTTAATGACCTCCTTATCGTACGTAGCGAGGATTACGATACGCCTACAACTCCAGGTTCTCTTGATTCCGAGGATTCCCTTGACCAGAGGGATGTTGTTGCAGTTATCAGTCCCCTGCCTCACATGGGCGACGACTCGGCCGAAATAACCATGGAAGACGGGTCAACTTGGGAGTCTAGCCGCATGGCTAATGGTTCCTATGAATTTATCGGAGTGGATGAGCGAGGTCGGATCAGCACAGCGCGATGGGTTAAGAAGTCGTCTACACCAGTAACTACACCACCTCCGGCAAATGGCGATCAAACACCTCCACCAAGTCCAGTCCCATCAGATGTGAAATGGACTTTCAGTATGATACATCCTGATACGCGAAGACACCCAATTATGGGTTCTCTCATGTCGAACACGCTGGACGTTTTCGATACTTACAACACCATGTCGACCTCAAGCGGTCGATATCCTCCCACGCGATGTACTCCCTTGGACCCCAAGCTGGCCAGCGACTGGATCGTATCTAACCCACCCGAAATCCAATCACGTCTGACCAAGGTGGTCCCAGAGGACATCAAACTATTAATGGTTGCCACGGCTTCATGGGTCAACCTGCGACACACCGGATGGCCAGCTTCGGCAATCTGCAGAGCGCCATCAACCCTGCAAAAGCGCACACCGAGCAACGCAGGCCCGCAGAGGGCTCAAACTTTCCCTGCTCGACCTAACCTCGCTGCTGTCAACCCAATACACCAGGTGCAGCACGCAAACACAAGCCCTCCCGGAAGTTCCATGGACAGCTCATCCTCGGAAATTCCCGGGCGCCGAAGGTCCATGTCCTCCAACGCTGGTTTCGTGAAGAGATTTGTGGTACCGCGAGCCAGTGAGGACGGACGACCACCACTCGATAGCCTCGACATTGACTTCGATAAGCCGCCTTCACGGCGCATGAGTGTCAGCATGCGTTCATTTGCGAACAAGATCTTCCGCCGGAGGAGCAACTCCCAGGCACAGGTTGAAGATTCTCTTAAATATAAATTAGAATACTAGGGTACCGGTCAAGGTCATGTAACATTAATATAACCAAACCCTCATTTGGGTAAATTTCAATCAGCCAGCTGCAAGCCTCCGTCTTCTCTGTTTCAAGTCACTGCTCTCTGCCTTATCTGCCCTCCCGCAATCTCCACAGAACGGGCAATTCGATCCGAGACGGACGGCCGAGTGGGGCAACAAGTCTCTCCGGAGTCAGTCGGGCCTCCCCCGCCGTTTACCAAGTGAGGGGCCGGGGCCCAGACGTCGGCCGATTGAAGAGCTGGAATGCACGATACCTAGGTGGAAGCCAGCCACAAATCTGCTCTGCTCGAGGATGCGTCTGTGGTGCCGCAAAGTTGCCGCCAAATCGCCTGCATGTCGTACGGGCGTTTCTTTGTCTCCCTGCACCAAGGTGCCTGACCATCTCACGCGCCTCGCCGCAGGCAGTGACGGAGACGCGCAGTCGGGCTGTCGGGACGGTACAGTAGCTATTGGCATCGCACTCTGAGGATGCATGTGCAAGGCAGGAGGAGCTTGCGTATGTTGTTGTAGAGATACTTCACATCTCCGGACTTCACAGCTCCGGTAACGCCGTGGACTTGTTACTATCTCCAATCAATTCCCGTAAGATCTTCGTTTGTAAGCCCTGGCTCTTTGCGATGCCAAGGCAAGGTGTGAGAATGAGGCGGTTGAAAAGCCACACAGGAACTGCAAGTGGTCATTCTTGAGACATGAAATGTAAGCCAGCTATTTGGGAAACCAACACGACGTCTCATTGGACTACTGTGGAGTTCATGTCGATGACAACACGGCCCCAATGCCTTGGGTATCCCGACTTTACACCTGTTCATGGTAGTAGTGATTGGATGCAATCCATGGCAGTGGAAAGATCGAGAAAGGGCGAGAAACTAGATATGCACCTTCCGTCAACCGCATTGCGAGATGTGATTGCTACCTGCTGTTTGTATCACAGACATGCACATCTTGGTGATAGCCTGAGTGAGCGCTGGCGTTGCTGAGGATCTCGCTTGCCGTGATTGAGCCACCGGGAACGCTGGTCCGTGCAATCGGCAAAAGAGTAAGTTTGCTTTGTGATCAGAGGCACAGGCCGGGCAGTCAAACACGCCACAGATCCAAGTATACGGTACAGGGGATGCAGCACTCTGGCCGTGACCAACGAGGTATCCAAGACACACAGCTTCACTGCTGGTCCCAGCCATGAACAAAGCCCCCGGAGCTCAGGGCGTTAGGTGGGGTCATCCGCCGCTAACTCACTAAAACTCCGGAACCAGAAGGCCTGGAGTGAGCAAGGGCCCACTGGTCGAGGGCATAGCTGCCCCAGAAAAAAATGGACCCTTCGCTGGAGTGTGCCCGCCTAGGCTGCTGCTGCTGGCATCATCCATCATCACTGCAGGCCGACCAGGGCCACCTACGACGCTCCTCGTTCCTCCAACTTCTCCCCTCCCATTCTTCAACTCTTCACGTTCCGCATTTCCATCAAGCATCGTTGCCCCTCCCCTGCGCCGCTGTATGCTACCTACTCCGTCTTCTATTCTAGCCGAGCAAGTATCGATGCGCATTCGACATTTATTTCGCCCGCCGACAGAATAAACTTACCGCCCGAGCTGAGCCTAGCTGAGCTGAGCTGTGCTGCGCTCTGAGCTGTGTTGCCGCACTCGGCCATTCCCGCTGGCCCTGCTGCAAAGCTTCGGCAACCCACTCTTGACGAGCCGGACACGGGCCCGCGACGGTATAGAAGCCGACTGCATCGCCGACCGCCGACTACGACCATCGACCCGTCTGACGCTGCGCCAACATGGACGAGAACATCGGGCCCCGGCCTTCGGGAGCCCATGCTTCCATGCCGCCCACCACAGGAGCCAATCTGCTGGCAAACTTCATGCCCTATGAGCCCATCTCACGAGCCACATCTCCCGGCATCCCTTACCCGAAGACCGACGAAGATGATAGGAAACGCTACCGACCTCGAACATTTGCGTACTTCCAGCAGCTACCATTCGAGGTAGAAGAGGAAGCTCAGCGCGATGCCGCCTTGCAGGGAATTCTTAAGCAGCTCTACATCGCCGTTCGCGCAGAGGACTTCTCTCCCGGCGCCCTCCACTGGACCAAGGAGCTTCAGGGATGGCTCAATCTCAAATTTGAGATGACGAGGGAGCTAAGAGCGAAGCTGGCGAAGCTCTACTACTCGCTTGCCCTTGCCCCAGGCTTGGACGCGACAGCTTCGGACCGCTTCCTGCGTATGGTCTTGACACTAACTAGGTACGTACGATGGCTACGGCAATACATGTGATGGATACTGATTCATTGATAGGAAGAACCACTACTTGAAACCCGGTGAAGACCTCGTCCTCGACTGGAGGCCCCTCTGGAACGAGATCAAGGCCTGGGTTTTGCCCTCTGAGGTCCCCGCGCACCAGAGCAACCGCAAACGATCTGCCAAGCAGCTGCTCAAGCTGTGCACTCATGCGCACACATACTTTGACCCCGCCGACCGTCGGGCTATGTTGGAGGAATTCCTGCCGTACTTCAGTGTGAATGAGCTGCCGAACGCATTCATTGTCGTGGGCGTCCTGAATGCGCTACTCCCTAGCCATCCCGCTCCTGTCAGCGAGCACCAGTCACAACCCAGCGACTTCTTCCCCACGCTCTTCCACTTGTGGTCCATCATCAACCGTTCTAAGGCATTTGATGTCTTCTTCATCGACCTCTTTTCCCGTCTCGCCCGAGATCACATGCACTGCTCCCATGTGCCTTTTGGTAGCCATGGCATTTTCACCAAGGACCAGTCCGACCTCATCTTCACAGCCTTTCTCCGGCTCACACAAATACCCGTGGGCCAGGCTAACTCACCATACACCCCCTTGGATTACCTGTCCGGTGCAGGAGTGTATGTGGAGAAGGACAAGAAGAAGTATCCTGTGGCATACATGATTTCTCGCTTGATTGTGAGCTCGTTGTCCCCTGCTAGCCTGCAGGGCGAGGATTCCATCATGACTAGCCTGGAAGGCTTCATGGAGTCCATTGACACCTTTTTCCATCCTTCGAACCAGGGATCTTGGACCACGATGCTGGGCCAGCTCACGTTGTACCTGACTGAAGCCTTCGTCTCGCGATGGAATCGCGAGCAAAGCGGCGAATTGGATCTCCCCGAAGATCGCAAGATCAATGCCGAGCTGAAGAAACGCTTTGTCTCATCTTTGAAGGAGGTGACCTTTATGGGTCTCTTTTCCAAGAGCAGCCGCGTGTCATACTACTACTACAGCGCTCTGCAGGGCCTTGCCTATCTCGAGCCTGATTTGGTGTTGCCAGGCGCCCTGCAGAGGTTCTATCCCAGTCTTCAGGGTCTAGTCGAGGTCCACAGGACCACATCCAGCTTAAATGGCTTGCAGATGATTGCGAACATCATGTCTAAGCTCAAAGGATACCGTTGCCACATTACCGCGCTCCTGGCCCTTGCCTTGCCAGGAATCGACGCCAACGACCTCAATAAAACACAATACACACTCAATTTCATCCAGAGCGTTGCTTTCAGCATTCCCATGGTGCCCTTGGTCAAAGAGGGTAGCCATATCCACGACACCACCTTGGCTATGCAGTGGGTTCAGGGTGAGATGGAGCGCATGGAGCGCGAAGGGCAGAACGTCAAATTTGACTACAAGAACGAGCTCACCGACGAAGACGAGGCGAATATTCTCAGGTCCTCGACTACCGGATTTGGCGAGTTCATTTTGACGCTGTTGGGCAAGGTCTTCACCTTGCTGGAGAACCTACCGGACGCCAATCTTGTCCGTGGTGGAGGTACCCCTGAGGACAATGTTATCAACGCCTTGCCGGCTGCCTTGTCGCCATTGTTTGCATCGTTGTCTCCCGAGCTCTTTGACATGGCTCTTGACAAGGTTGCAACATTTGTGTCAAGCCATGTTGTCCACCAGGCCAGAGATGCGATGGCTTGGATTCTCAACGCGCTGTGTAAGGTCAACCCTGAGAAGACGCTGAAGGTCTTCATCCCTATGCTGGTGGTCAACATCCGCAACGAGATCGACTTCAACAACGCTGCGTCTGACCGAAGCAGCGGCACAGAATACCTACCCAGGGACCGAGCCCTTGTATGGTATGTCAGTATGTTGGCAATGGCTGTTGTCCATGTTGGTAGTGAAGTCCTGAAGTACAAGGATGATCTCCTTGGAATTGCGGACTACATGCAGGAGAAATGCCGTGGCCTGCCCACCATCCTGGTCTCGAACTACATTCATCATCTTCTCCTGAACTTGACTCATACATATCCCATTGATCACGCTTTGTATGAGCCTGAAGTCATCAAGCGCGGCATCGATGTTGATGACTGGGGCAAGACAACCGCCCCGAACGACCTTACCATCCGATGGCACCAGCCTTCGCCCGCTGAGATCGACTTTGCAGTCGAGTTATTTGCGTCGCAAACCAAGACCGCCAAGGATCAGCTAGAACTACTGATGAGCGATAACCCGCCAGTGAGCAGGACAGGAAAAAACAAGGAATGGTCCGATGAAGTGTCTCGATTAATGCAGCAGATTAGATTGGTCACCTCCGGAATGGCTACCATGTTTGATCCTGAGCGCGCTGCAGGCATCATGACTGGCAACACTGAGGAAGACCATGATGTTGCTCGCGAGGATGACGACGAGATGATGATTGACGAAGACCCCCTTGCTGAGGTGGCCGAGGATGAAGAACTTCGACCCCAGTTCCGCTACAAGGCAGGATATGTCCTCAAGTCGAGTGACCCGGCCTACCGCAAGATCCACGACCTACGCGAGGAGCTAGGCCACCTTCTCACCAAGACGCACTCATTCCTGAATGAGAACCAAGAGGATGATGTCAATTCCTTCACTGCTCTTTATGCTGCTTATCGAACCTGGATCACGGATGTCGGCATCGAACGTTCCGCCCACCCCCTAGAGAGGCACGTACGACTTTACAAGTCGGACATTGCTGCCTTCAAGATCAAGGGACTCAGAAAGGTCTATCCGCGACCTCTTCTCATCAAGCGTGCAGAGGCATACCAGCTACTGCGCCGAAAGCACAATGCTTCGTCAAGACAGAAGAGCGAATTAGACAAGCGCCTGTTGCTTGATCTTGCTGAGTCGAGTCTGTCGCTCTATGCAGATGTCCGACGAGTTGCGCAGAGCGCGCAGGATTCGTCATTGAAGTCTCTCATCGGCAGCAAGCCCTTAGTCATCCCTGTCATTCTCGAGGGATTGCGGAAAGCAATTGAGACTAACGATCATGATCGTATCAAGGGCGGAATGTACACCCTCCTGTTCACGTCCTTGCTCAGAACCCTTCTCAAAGACTGGCGCTTTGCTCCCGAAGCTATGCGCCTGTACATTGAGACAGCAGGCATCGACAAGCCGTCCATTCAGAATCTCGGATCCTCCGCATTGTACACCCTCATCGACTTTGGCAAGCCTTTTGAGCGCATGATTATTGTAGACGATGTTCTTCTCAACACTATCAAGCCTGCCGGAGACGTCTCGGCGGCCATTGAGACACGCCACCAATTTATTTTGCAGCGCCGAAAGAGGGTGGAGGACTCCAAGGCGAACCTGGGACTGGAGTTGACGGAACGCGCCAAGGGAGCCCACTGGAAGATCGCTACACGGTGTGCCATCTTTGCCACAAATCTATGCCTTCGGTTCCACACCCTGGCACCTGCTGAGTTTGTTGACCTCGTGGCCAACGGAACGAACGATCCTCACCCTGGTTTGCGAGGTTACTACTTGAACGCGTTCACGTCCGTCTTCACTGCAGTTGATATGCGCGCTGTTTATGGACACGAGTATCGCAACTACCTCCTCGAAAAGGAGGTCGGTGACCGTAACCGGGTTCAAGTCCAGGTCGAGAAGGGCGACGAGGATTTCACCCACAACTTCCTCGAGTCTTTCAAGCAGCCTCAAGATGCGGCATACATGGTGGATGCTGATCACCCCGGCTGGCTTGTCTGGGGGAAGAAATTCACTGCCTATCGAGCAAAGCCTCTCCCATTCGATAGCTACGACGGAGTAGAGGGTGCGCTGCGGGACCAGATGGGCCAGATCTTGAACCGGGAATGGCTATCCCAGTGCTTTGACTACCTGAAACAGGAGCCTCGCGACGCCACGACTGATAGATTCCGCATGAGCAATGTGTACCTCCTTATGCATGTCTTTGACCTGATGCACTACGGCAAGACGGTGGTCACGCTGGAGGACGTCAAAGAACTGGTCAAGGAGGTCTTTGGTGATGGCAACGACAAGCACCAACATCGCGCAACATCGGAGATTTTGGGTGCCCTGCTTGCAGGTTCCAGCGATGATCCGCCCTCGATTCGCAACCGCGTGTGGGAGTATGCTGCCCCAATGATGCTCAAGATTTTCGCGGACGACTTGACACCGGACAACCTGCAATATTGGCTTACCTGCCTTCATCTAATCTTGGACTCTAAGGATCCCCGGCGATCACATGAGATTGTAGATGCATTGCGATCATTCCGCCTCGACATGACGTCAAATGCCGCTTTCAAGGAGTCCTCCAAGGTTCAACTGCTTGAGTTTATTGTCGCAGATGGCGGCTGGCACTTCCGACACGAACAGCCAATCCTCGACGACTTCCTTGCACACATCGACCATCCGTACAAGGCAGTCCGCGAGGCAATCGGGCGAGTATTGTCGGTTATTTACAAGACCCGTTACCACGAGTCGTTCGAGAACGTTAGCAGGCTCCTAGATGAAAACAAGGCTGCTTCATCAATTGGTATCCGGCCTTACCAACCGACCGAGGAGTTCGCCGCCACGATCAAGGATGTCTTTTCGCGCTTGGAGAAATGGCGACATGAGAGAACGCCTGGCCAGCAAACACCATGCTCGTACACTTCAGGTTCCAAGACGGTGCTTATGTGGCTCGACTGCACCCTGTCGTCGCACGAGTGCATCCAGATGGTGCCCTTCTTCCCCAGTCCCTTCATGGAAGAGCTGCTGCACATGATGGATGTGAAAGAAGACCCCGAACTTATGAGACTGGCGTACCACGTCTACCGTCACTTGCCAAACATCCCCTTCCGAGATGGAGAGGATTCCGAGTTCATTGATGCCCTGATCCGAATCGGCAAGACGTCGACGAGCTGGCACCAACGGCTGCGTGCCCTGGTCAACATGCAGGTTATCTACTTCAGACGCATCTTCCTGACGAGAAGCGCCCAAAGAGAAGCGCTTTTCACCGCTGTCTCCGACATGCTAGGCGACCCACAGCTTGAAGTGCGGTCATGCGCATCCACCACACTTGCAGGCATGATCCGTTGCTCACCTCGCCGTATCCGCGATCCTATGATCGCACACCTCAAGGCTCGTTTTGAGGATGAGCTGCAACGCAACCCAATGCCAAAACGGGGCCGCCATCTCCCCGGAACTGACACCCCGGTTGACGTGCACAAACAAATCACAAGGAGGCACGCTGCAGTCCTTGGACTAGGTGCCTTGATTGAGGCATTCCCTTACGCTACCCCACCCCCTGAGTGGATGCCAGAGGTGCTGGCACTGCTCGCTAGAAGAGCCGCGGCTGACCCTGGAGTGGTGGGTAAAGCTACAAAGACCATTCTCAGCGAGTTCAAGAAGACCAGACAGGACAGCTGGACGGTGGATCAGAAGGTATGTTGGACGCTCGCTGCCCTGTGGAGTGGCTCTTGCTACAGGAAAGATGATGCTAATAGATGCCCGCAGTACTTTACCTCTGAGCAACTGGAGGACCTGGAGGGAGTGTTGTGGAAGAGCTACTTTGCCTAATGGGTATAAGCCCCAGGAAGGATTCGAGTTCAACCTCGTAACATAGTTGACGCATATCGGTTGGACGCGGACTTGTGCCTCAGGCCGGTCGAAGCAGGTCGGTGAGATGTGTGGTGCTACATCCGGGCGGAGACCGGGTACTCCTTTTGGCACCGCCTCTGTAATCTTATGCAGATGGCCCTTTTGATAGACCTTGTATACCAACAAGTAAGCGCCATGATACAAGAGCTCCCAGCGCCTAGCCCCGCCCCGATGTTGGACGGCTTCTGAAGTGTAATTGACGGACCCAGTGCAACGGTTCGGGATCTGCCTGGTTCGGGTGGAGGGGATGAGTTGTCAGAACTAACGCTATTTCTCGCGCTTTATGCTAACACTGGAGGCCTTGACTTGGCCTGGCGGTGAGGCGGGTTTGTGGCAATTCACCTGATGTCAAGAGAGAGTTTGTCGATGGCAGTGTAGGGGGTTAAACCGGGTCTCGTGGCAAACTTTGGCTGGTGAGGCCGATCATCAGAAGCATGTGAGGTTGGCTGGATAGCCTGCTTCGAAACCGTATCAATGGAGTTTCGTGTAGTCGAGATGAAGGTGATGCAATGGACAAAGGAGGAAGCTAGGGCTATTCTGCCTCGTGAAAGAATCACAGCCGATGGAGTGGAATGTTGTTTCCAGGGTAGGTTGTTTTGACTATAGTCGGTCGTCTAGACGTTCGGTGATTTCCTAAAACGTACTCAAAGAAGCCTTGGAGCATCTCAAAGTGTATCAATGAGGTCTGTGGACTAGTGCCGCAGGGAATGAACCCGGGGAATAAAGAAAAAGGAGGGGAGAAGTGGAGGATATTGCGGCACAGCAGTTGACGGCAGTGTTCAATGAAACAGGGCCTTTAAGAGGGGACCAGCGATAGTATCGGTAACTACCAGACCCAGGGCCCAAGAGAGTGGATAGAGTGGATATGGCAAGCAAGGGACGAGACCCGACGAGAGGGGCACTATCTTTAATGAAGCCTGGATTGTAGAGATTCGCGCTGGCGAGATTTTGGGAGCCTCGAGCAAGGCATTCGCGCAGCGGAGGCCCAGCACAGAGGCCGGCACGTGCGTGGGTGACGATGGTAAGCGGTGATTGGGTAAGAGTGGCTAGGCGCCCTGATTTGTGACGTGAGAGATCGAATGGGGTTAGCGTAGTGCTTGGCAGATTATCTGCGCAGCTGCGCAACCAAACACATGGCCGGACAGCCTGCTTGTAGTCAGCCTTCACCAGCCTTAGATGCAGCACAGCCCCTGCCCAAAGGAACATACATTTCTGCGGTTTGTCTTTGCCAACAATCAAGCGTGAACAGGTATTTTCTGGGTTGAAGCGCTGTTTCATCTATCGCAAAGAGAACAAGGAGAAGTAGCTTGTGCGCTACTGCCCTCCTGCTCATTCCTGTGAACACCATCTCAAACCCCTCCAAAGGCGTTAGGCTAGGCGCAAACACCACCACCAGCCCATCGCTTCGCAACCGTGATTATCCCCGCCCTTCAGTGCCGCAGCCGTCGCAAGACTCTGTGAGTTTCTTTGAATCAACTTCGACTCATACGCCGCTTAACCTCCCGCTAGACAAAGGCATCCACGCACACAGCCTTCCTTGCGCTTGTCTTGTGCTGCCTCTCATCACGCTTTGTTTCTCAAGGCCTAATCCGGGCTGTTTTATCGCAGCCGCACATAAATGGGCGCACTCTGCTCCAGGTCAGGGCCGGAGGATGGAGGACAGGACGATTACGACGCTCACCAGAGAAAACATAACGACAACACTATAGTCAACACAAGTTCAATGACTCAATCAACACGGCAAACATCGCCTCCAACCTGGCGCCATCCGCCAGGTGCGCTGACTATAGCCGAGACCATCGCTGCGCAGAGCCATATTGAGGCTCTCAATGGCGAGATCGCGGCCAGGAGACCGATTTACGAGGCGGAGGATGCGGGGACGGCCGGTTCAACAACTGCCGAATCTGATGATCCCCGCGTAAGAGATTACTTCAAGTTGCGACAAAGTATCGCGACATGCGAAAAGACACTGGACTTTGACCATCTATGTCGGAGAGGGGCCACACCAGATGAGCGACGCGCCGATGCCATTATCCAGGAGTTGAAGCGCAGGGATGAGACGAATGTCTACGAAAAGGCCCCTTCAAGGGCTGGCTACGGGGGACAGCTACACCCACGATTTCCTGGAGATCACTTCTTGTCAAACAAGAGCCTCATCGACCAGACCGACCTGTTCGCTGTGGCACGGCGGATGCCCAAGGGCGGCCACCTACACATTCACTTCAACGCCTGCTTGGCTCCTCATGTCCTGTTGAACATTGCAAAGGATATGGAGCGCATGTTCATCACAAGCGACTTGCCC
The DNA here is from genome assembly GCA_013186415.1 of Fusarium sp. NRRL 66088. Classification (NCBI taxonomy): domain Eukaryota; kingdom Fungi; phylum Ascomycota; class Sordariomycetes; order Hypocreales; family Nectriaceae; genus Fusarium; species Fusarium sp. NRRL 66088. Next base: position 15,074 of record JABCKD010000297.1, read on the forward strand.
CTAGTCTCCGACAATGACTGTTCAAACTTTGATCGCTGTGAGATCCAATTCTCCCTCCTGAGCCCGGAGAAGGAGACCCCCGGAGACTTGTTTAGTGCTACATACAAGGCTCGGGAGACCATGAAGTTTAGCAGGTTCCTCGAGATGTTTCCCCAAATATACACAAAAGGAGCAACTGCCGACGAGTGGTTACTAGAGAAGCTCATGTTCCATGAGGAAGAGGCTCATAACTCCCTACAGACGGCATGCGGGTAAGCCTTTCTTATTTTGCACAGTCTCTAACCAGAATGATACTAATAGCTCCTAGGGCTTGGGAAAAGTTCAATGGGCGAACAAGGATGATGAAGGGTCTCTTCAACTATGAGACAGCATACCGACGATACACACGGCTCTGCCTCGAAGACTTTATGAAAGACAACATCGCCTATGCTGAAATCCGGCCGAATTTTATGACCAGCAACCAGCTTTGGAATGACGACGGCACCAAGCTTATTGACAATAAGGGTATTATGGAGCTCATCATCGGCGAAGTGAATAGCTTCCAGGCCGACATGAAGGCACAAGGCAGGTTCTTTGGAGGGCTCAAGGTTATTTACTGCACCCCTCGATCATTCCCACCCGAAAAGATCGAGGCTGCTCTCACTGAATGCCTTGAGTTCAAGAAGGTCTGGCCAGAGTGGATCGCAGGTAAGTAAACATGGGGACATGCAGTCCGTTGTGCGAGTCCAGATTGCTTACTATGTAATAGGTTTTGATCTCGTCGGCGAAGAGGCCAAGGGACGGCCCATCAAGGACTTTGTCCCCGAGCTCCTCAAGTTCCAGGAGAACTGCGAGACCGCAAAAGTAGAAATTCCTTTCCTGTTCCACTGCGGTGAGACCTTGGATATGGGAACCGATACGGACGGCAACTTGATCGACGCCCTGCTCCTCAAGTCGAAGCGCATCGGGCATGGCTTCGCGCTCGCAAAGCACCCTTACGTGATGCAGCTCATGAAGGAGCGCGGCATCTGTCTCGAATTATGCCCCATCTCTAACGAGATCCTGGGTCTTACACCCCGTGTTAGCGGGCATACTATGTATCAGCTCTTGGCCAACAATGTCAACTGCACAGTCAGCTCTGACAACGGAACACTGTTCCGGTAAGCTACCCAGAGGAAGTCTCGCATTACCACTCAACTAACAATTGCATCTAGATCTTCTCTATCGCATGACTTTTACCAGGTCATGGTAGGCAAGGCGGACATGGGACTCTTTGGATGGAAGCAGCTTGTGCTGTGGAGTCTCAAGCACGCCTGTCTCGATCAGTCGGAATATGCCCGTGTGTACACTCACTGGGAGATAGAGTGGAAGGAGTTTGTGAAGTGGGTGATCCAAACATATGGTGAGGACACCAAGGCTGAGTAAAAGGGTCCGGGGCAATTCAGCCCGAGATGATGAACGAAGAACGCCGTGTGGCAATTGGCCGGCCTTTCCACCCCTTGCGCTTGTACCTACCTTGCTTCCAACTGTGGAAGAATCAGGAGACAACAGGCAACTGCTGAGGGATATGTCGAGATGGACCCGCTCTATCTCCAACGTCATGGAGAACGTTGGATAGAAGCCCACACACGGGAGGCCAATGCAGCGGATAGACCAAGGACTTGATCGCATAAGAGGTCAGTATCAAGTATGAGACAAGAAAGAGCGAGACGAGGAGAGATACAAGGCGCAGACGACACGTACGGAAACTGAATGATGCTTTGATGATTGGATACCCTAGAAGTTCCTGGTTTCTCTACTATCTGGTTGATGCCCGCGCGCAACAGATATCGAGGCTTGGTTGATGCGCTGAACACAAAGGTAGGCTGGACACGGGGGGCGAGCGACAAGGCTTTGTTTGTTTGTATATATTCTGTTCTGTTTTTGTGTTCCCATTGTTGTTGTTTTACTGATGTCCTCGTACCACATATACCGAGGCATACTTCGCTTTTCGGCCGTTGTTCTTGAGAAAATACCCTCACACTTGTGACCTCATTGATGTCATTCGTCCGTTGGGAGAGGCTGAGCATGAGCGTTGATGACGGTTTCGTGGAGGCGCGGGCGGGTGCAGCCGCTATTGCCCGTGGCGCAGCTCGCACAGTTGTGAACGAGGAAGGGAAGGATCCACCCACGGACCCCTTCTCAACTCTTGAGCTGAGATGAGAGCCCATTCCTTAATTCCAACATTAATCCTTCAACATCGACTTTGACTTATTCTTCATTTTTCATGACTGATCTATAGCTTTGTGCCTTACTTCTGCTCTTTTATTCTTAGACTTTGGACTTGGCATTTGACTACTCTTGACTTACTGTTGCTCCTCTCTCGACCCCTGGCTTGGCGTTGCATCGACAACCGTATCAACCTCTTGGACATCTAGAACTATCAAATGGCCGAGCCCGGTGATCCAGGATGGAAATGGTTTCCCAATGTCAGAAGCAGCTGGTCGCTGGACGTCGTGACGCTTCTCGCCGTAATTGGCGAGTCGTCCATGACTGAGCATTCTCAGACCATCACTGCATCTCTTCTCTGTCTCCTCCCCAGACTCATCCCTGCACCTCAGGCCCTTCTCAAGCCTGCTCGCCCAGGTCGAATGCCTGAAACATTGGCAAAAATGACGGGTGTCTATAGCGGGACGACCCTCGACTCTGTGGGATTCTTTGCAACCATCATCACGCCTCTGGATGCGCTCCCTGCTTTCAGCTTCCGGGTACTTGAGATCAAGCACAGCGACCAAAACCACTTTGGCGATGTTGAGATGCGCTTTCCCTCACGCAAGGAGAGTTGGTATCGCAAAGGCCTTGATTTTATACAACAACGGCGTTCAAGCTCATTCATAAACGACAATGAGTTTAATAGCCAAGAACTGCGGGCCAACCGCATTCCTCGATCTCCCGCACTAGAAGATGGTGGGCTCCCTCTCCCAGCATCAACCACCCCAACTCCAGCGCGAAGGACTACAATTCGACTTCCAGAGGACACTGGCCACGATGAAAACTCTGCGCCCCCTAAGCCGCTTGCACGCCGAGCCACAGCCAAGTCGGTGGTTCAAGATATGCTTGCGAACCCGACATTTGCCAACACCAAGAAGCGCCCTGCTGTCCCTGCCGAGCTTTTCTCACCAATCCACGTCCTTTCTGTCTTCTCCTGTTTCCTCAGCATATCTATTGTGGCTTGCGCTATTCATTGGAAGGATGGCAATGCTATTCTGGCTGTGTCTCTCATCTCCTTTGCCTCAAGTGTGGTTGGATACGCGTCTTTCTGGCACCCCATCCTTATGAACCGCAAGCACACCAATGAAGTACCTAGAGGAGATGTCATGATCCGGACACGCGAGGGTGCCTTTATTCTTATCAAGTGCACAGAAGAGGTCGCCCGTGAGCTCTACTCAGGCACTGAGGAGTGCCATTACCATGTTGGCGATCGCACCTATCGACTCCTCATGGCACTTGGAACTACTCTTCTCATGTTGAGTGTCGTTCTTTTCGGAAACTGTACATGGAACTCACAAATCTTCATTGGCGGATCGTACATTGTTCTCAATGGTCTCTACTGGGGTCTGGGCATGCTACCTCCCTCGTACTTCTGGGACCTCTCGCGGTATACATGGAAGGACATTACTCGCGACGATGCTAAGGATGCCCACCTGATTACGGATGCCTCAGACCAGCGAGAAGGCTACCCAAGCTACACACGCACTCTATGGTACGCTATTCGCGAGACCAGGCGCACAGGTTGGGTTTCTCGTAGTGGAGCCGCTCCCGGGACGGATCAGTGGAAGAAATGGCTGGCAGAAGCCATGGAGAATGCTACGAAAGGGAAGAGAGACTGGGAGTCTGTTGCGAGGAAGGATGTCATCATGAAGGAAAACCTTGGCGACGAAGACTTTCTCGACGAAGCGGCTCAACATGCACCAGCGACAGAGGTTCAGACAGCCAAGAGACGACACCACCAAGACTGGGACAAGGATTCGACGTTTTAGATCAACTCGAGTCGCTTGTTCTGTATTTGGACAAGGGCACAGAAGAGCGTCCATGCTAATACGTTGATTGACGAGTATATGATTAGGGACCAGGGATCTTGTACAGGCATCTTTGATTGGGAGCGATGGAATGATACCAGGGAATTTCCAGTTTGTATTTCTATAGACTGTGCAAAGCATGGCGTTCTTCTTCCAACGGATATAATACTAAAATAGGACAAAACCAAGGGGTATGATGACCCTGGATACAATATAAAAACCATACGTTTGCAACTTTTAAAACGACATGCTTCTATGCCTTTCTGGCGCGCGACCGTCTCGTGTCCCAAACGCCGGCTCTCCGTAAAGAAAATGCTCCTTGGCCCCCTCCTTTTTGATACTCTCCAACGTCCAGTAACAAGGAATAGGGGCCAATTTAATCGTCAAAGTAGATGCCCTTCTTCTCCGAGATGTCAATCATACCGCCGCGGTAGCTGCCCCTCTTCTTCTTGTTCTTCTCCTTGGTGAAGCCCTTGCCCTTTGTCACGATCAGGTCCTCGTGCGCACGCTGCGAGTAGGCAATGGGGACGTATTCGTTGGATGCGAACTTGGGGTCGACCTTGATGTTCTTTGGGATCCGCGAGAAGGGCTCGTTCTGCTTCTTGCGGCCGTTGGTCAGGACGGGGTCAGGGGGCAGGGGAGGGTTCGTCGAGTCTGTCTCAGCCTCCGGAGACTCTTTGCCGTCTAGGGTGACAGATGAGTCGGACGAGTCCTTAACTTCTTTGGACTTTTTGGTCTTCTTGTTGTCTGAATCAGAGTCAGAGTCTGAAGAGTCGGATGAGGACGACGAGCCATCAGAGTCGGGTAGAGGCACCTGAGCCGCAGTCTCAGCATCAACCTCGCCGTCAGAGCCGGAATCTGAGCCAGAGTCCGAGTCAGAATCCGAGCTGGAGCTAGAGCTAGAGCTGGAACTAGAGGAGTCAGAGTCGGATTCGGCGTTCTCGTCGTCGGAATCGCTGTCCGAGTCACTTTCGCTTGAGCTGGAGCTGGAGCTGGAGTCGGATTCGGAGCTAGAAGGCTGATCCCGCTTCTGCTTCTTCGCCCGCGGCTCGTCATCGGAATCAGAGTCGGAAGAGCTTGAATCGGATTCGGAGTCGGAGGAAGACTCAGAGGAGCTATCGTCGACGGGAGCCTTGCGCTTGAGGTTCTTAGTCGTCTTAGGCTTGGGGGTCTCGTCTTCACTCTCGCTCTCGCTGCTGCTGCTTGAGCTCTCAGAGGACGAGTCTGCGTCCTTCATATCCACATCCTCTCCGTCATCGCTGGAATCGCCGTCCTTCGAGTTGTTCGACTTCTTCGTGGAAGCCTTCTTCTTGTTGGGCTTGGCGCTGGCCTTGCCCTTGGAAGCCTCCCAGGTCTGGAAGACGCTGACAAGCGAAGCACTGGTCTCGGCGCCAGTCGTCTGCCAGCCCTTCTTCTCTCTCTGCTTCTTGAAAGCATCATGGGCACCCTTGAAAGCGTGATCGGAGAGAAAAGATTCTACCAAGTCCATCAGTTGGCCAGGGGGAGGTGCAGAGGCGGTATCATCGCTCTTGGCCGCGGCGGCCTTGGTGCTCTTCTTGCCCATGGTGTCTGAGGAGGGCTTGACGGGGTTCAAGGGGTTGTTGGAGAATAGCCACGAGGGAGGGTTCTGTTTCGAGCCAGACATGTGCTGATGACACGAAGCGAAGGCTAAAAAGTCGGAATGGCGGAGGAATTGGAAGGCTGAAGTTTGGCCAAAAATTATTTCTTCGAGGCTGGAAGAAGCAGCGGATCGACAATGGCTGCTGGAAAATTTCTGTGGACTTGGTGGGGCACGTGCTCTTATCGGCGCTTATCGAAGAGATCCACTATTTAATCAGGGATAACGCCAAGTACTCTTCAGATGGTCCCTGAAGAGAGAGGTATGATTTGTTAGCATGGGGAAGGAAGTACTTAAAATGGTGTGCCACACGGGTGGTAGGGGCTGTATCGTCATATTGTCGAGACCTTTGGATGACGCTAGCTCAGGGCAGGGTACTTTTCTCCAGCCACCGTCCCTCAGCGACCAAAGCACGTCCCAGCAGCTGCATCATCACCTCTTTGTGTTTCTCAAACAAAACAATCCCCAGCTTTGACTCTGTCCACTTTCGTTCCCATCACGATACACACGCCGGCGATCCTCCACTCGAAATCCTCTATTTCTACCCGAATCGGAAAAACTATTCGAAAATCTCGACTGCTGGCCTCTTCTTTTACTAGATCGTCCTTGCGGCGACCTTCTGATCCAGCTCTGATGGTGTTCGCTTTGTTGCGACTGAGCGACAACCACTTTGCATCGCGATCATGAACGCCACGAAGCGCAAGTTCAACATCCTGTTGCAAGGAATTGGTTCTTCACACCCGAAAACAGGAGAAGATGCCGTATCACATACTGAGGCTGGTTCCTCGCCGTCGCGCCATGCAACCTCAAACTCTCCAGGCTCGATTGCACGTGTGTCTGGTGTCGACGCCGAGTTACTCCAGAAACGCCGACGACTTGGTTTGCCAGACTCAACGGCACCTCTCCTAGCAAAGAAGGGCAGCCTGACGGCTACCATTTCTTCCATTGTTTCCCGACGACCGCAGGTTCGGGACCCCTTGAAGAGCCTCAAGGAATCGCCAGCAAAGTATTCTCCGAGTGATCGAACCGAACTCTTGAGACGACTGGCCACATTTCAAGAAATAACAGATTGGACGCCTAAGCCGGACAAGGTGAATGAGGTGGAGTGGGCTAAGAGGGGATGGGTATGTCATGGCAAAGAGACAGTGCGCTGCCTGCTTTGTCACCGAGAGTTGGTTGTTAAGCTCAACCGAAAAGTGGTTGATGGCAAGGAGGTTGCCGTGCTGGTCTCATCCGAGATTGGTATGTTTCCTTCCATAGCGATGCCCTGTCCACCATCTGACGTTTCGATAGAGGAGGCATTGGTCGATAAATACGCTGATCTTATCGTCACCTCACACCAAGAGGATTGCCTATGGCGCAAGCGAGGCTGTGATGGTAGGTTACTTTACTTGGACAGGATCGATCCCAAAGTGCTGATATCCTGTTCCCAGATTCTCTCCTTCGCCTATCTCTGGCCAACACGAGTAGCAGCCTCAAGTCTCTACGAGAACGATACGATGAGCTTCTGTCGAGGAAATCCTTCTTACCCTACGAGTTCAATCTTCGCCTCCCAGACGAGTTGAAGCTCGACGAAATTCTTGCACAACTACCCGCTGATTTCTTTACCAACCCGGCACCTGCTAACGCCGAAGTTGGATCTCGTCCAAACCGAGTTGCACTGGCGCTTGCTCTCATGGGATGGCAGGGATTGGATAACCCTCGCATTGGTGCTGTTCCCAACTCCGCATCTTGCCACACTTGCCTTAGACGGCTCGGGCTTTGGATGTTCAAGAGTAAAGAGGTCGCGGACGACGGCGAGGTTCTTGTTCCCGCTCCCATGGACTTCTTGGACCCCGTTAGAGAGCATCGTTTCTTCTGCCCCTGGTCCAACCCGGAAACGCAACGTCAGAGCCATGCGCATACCCGCCCAGAACAGGACCTGCCGGGATGGAAGGTGCTGATGCAGACCTTGGCGAACGACGCACATCTTCGCAGCGTATATGAAGGCCGCTCACCAGCACGACACAGAGCTCAACGATCAATTGGAGCCCCCTCAACTCCAAAGAGACCTGGGACCGCTGCGTCTATCACTACACCACAAACACTGCCTGCCATGCGCACCGCCACCCCAGGATCAGTTGGCGCGACAGGCTCGGATCATGTTGAAGAGGACGAGAAAGAGAGGGACGCAAAAGACAAGGAACGATGGGCAAGATTGAGGAGAGTGAAGAGTTTGTTCGACAACAAAGGTAGTAGAAAGCTCCGGCACTCTATAAGCCGTTCTATCAGCCGACCAGGAACAGCACACTCGACAAAGTCGGGAGGAGGTCAGAAAGAATGATGTACATTTGTATGGATTGCTTGGAGTATGAGTCTGATGATACCATAATTGCGGAAATAGGTAATGTGAGTGGCGCGAGATGCTTTTGGGAATATGATCAAGGTTTGAATCAATATTGAGTGTTCGGGGTGAGGTTCCTTCGACTCGATTTTGTTGCGATGTGTGTGTACTTTGCCGACCAACGTCCATTCGCGAATAAGATAGCTAAGTGGTCCTCAGGAGTCACTAGGCTTTCCATACGATATCATCGAATGAAACAATGTCCCCAGTGTAGGACTTCGTCTCGGGCTGCTGCTCAACTCTTCCTTTAACGTCGTATCCGGCAAGCTCGAGGATCGCGAGACGTGCTCCCCCCATTCCGGCTCCATTGCCAATTCGACGGGCTGTGTCCATCCCGGCGGCTGTAGCATACAGACTCGTCGTACGGTCCGATCCACTTCTCCACTTGTACGGATCATAGCCCCTGAGCTTGATCTTGCCCGAGTCAAGTCTTCCCAACTCGTACTCGATTCTCTGGGAGAGAAAGAGGCATTCATTCTGCCATTCTTCGCCACATTTGTCCGCCTTGGTCATCACCACCAGAGTCGGTGTCAATGTGTGAGCAAGTGTCCTGAGCATCCACTTGTCCATCCCATAACTGTCCTTCTCGGCAGGTATCAAAATGACGGCGCCTCGCAGCATCTTCCTGTGGGTAACATACTGGACGATTGTCTCTCCCCAACTTGCCTTGCTCTTGTGCCCATAACCTGGCGTGTCCATGAGAATGAGGCTATGTTTGGGGGGAGCATCGCCCTTGCGGATGAGCTCGGGAGCGATCTTTGGCCGTGGTCCAACTCCGTAGGCATTCATTGTAGTTGTCTTCCCTGGTCGGGAGCTCACTTTGGCTATTTCTATGCCGCCGAGGAGCGCATTCAGAAAGGTTGACTTGCCAGCGTTGGAGGCCCCGATAACGATGATCTCCGGGATATGGTCGTTTTCGGCGTGATGGCTGTAGGATGCCGCCGAGTAAAGGAGCTCAGGCTCATGCTCAAAGAATTTTGCGGCTGCAGCTTGAGCTGGCTTTTCCTTTTTAAGGGCTTCAGCTGTCTGGATATTGCCATCCTTGTAGCAAATTGACGTCTTCCAAAAAATGAACCGTTCATGACCCCCCATGCCTCGTAAACCGTCCTTGGGCGGTCTACCATGTTTCCACCCCGGCTTCTCCGGCTCTTCATGGGGCATTATAGCCTTGAAAGCGGCATCTTTAGGCTCGGTTGATCTGAAGTCGATAAGTGTTTGACCATGAATTGTATAGTCGGGGTTTTGGCGGAAGACCGGGCCTCGCCATGATTGTTTTGTTGTTGTTGTCCGAATACGTTTTTTACATAGACGGGAAGTCGTCGAGAATGAGCATGCAGTTACTTGTTGGCGTAGCAGAGGAGCAGAGATGGATTTTTTCGGGTTGAAACCGTGTAATAGTCGGGGCTGTATCATTTTGCAGACTTGGCCCCCGTGGTGAAAAGTAGATGGCCTGGTGACTCTCAGATATCTGGCCTAGGCTAGTCGTCCAATGATGAAACAACAAAAGAGCGAATTATTGAGTTGAGGGGAGGAAAATTACGAGAAGGAAATTCGCGAGTGTGACTTTGAGCGGAGAGGATGAATGAGTTGGCTTGAGTGAAGTATCACAGCCAAAGAATTTCCAAGAGATGAATCACGTGACAAAAGAAGCTGCACAACCTCCATGAGATCCACCAGCGTTGCTGTAAAGATGGGCTGAGAGCGGCTCAGAACATAAGTCTACATTCCTAGAGGCCTGTAAATTTGAGTCTACTACTTAGTAGACGTCTTAAGGGGGACAACAACTTTTAAAAGTAAAGTTGCCCTGGGCTTTTTTACCTGAATATCGTCAACAGACTCTTCTGTCTCACTCTTGCCGATTCTCGGCACCCGCGAATATGACTACTACCAACCTGACAGAGCTCGACGCTCATGAGCAGCCCTCGGATGAAATGCGGGCGGAGTGGAAGAGCTTCATGCGTCAAGACCAGAAAAGCCTCCTCGATGATCCTCGTATTGATGATCCTCGGGCTCCGCTGGAAAAGTCTGGTTTCCGTACAGTCACGACACTTTCAAGAGCGCAGATTGCAAGAAGCTTCGCTCACCTGGATTCTGGCCTTGCTTCTGAAGCCGAAGCCGATGTTTCCGTTATTCATCATCCCCTGATACCGGGTTCGTTGAGAATACATCGCTGCCTGGCATTGATCACAGCATCAACTAACAAGTAATCTAGGCCTCCTTATTCTCCCATCGCTACTCCCACCGACGGTGCAGAGGGATCTGATGGATCGCCTAGTACATCGCGATCTAAGTAACCCGAATCATCAGACCAACCTTCATCTCCATTATGACCTCCCATACCCGGAAGGTCAGCAAGATGACGAAAAGTCGTTCTTCGCTCTTCACCCAGACAGTCCCGCCTCCTTTATCCCCAAAGACCCCAATGTCCACAAACCGCTCTCCATCAAACAGGTACTGCAGCGAAAACTGCACTGGGTCACGCTGGGTGGCCAATACGATTGGACAAACCGTGTGTACCCTGACCAATTGCCTCCTCAGTTTCCCAACGACATCTCCCGCTTCCTGGAGGGTCTTTTTCCCGAGACGGTCGCCCAGGCGGCCATTCTCAATTTTTATACTCCGGGAGACACCATGATGATGCATCGGGACGTCAGCGAGGAGACTGACAAGGGTCTCATTAGCCTTAGTCTGGGCTGTGACGGCCTCTTCATGATCGCACCGAATACCTCCGAGTCTCAGCAGAAGAGTGAAGCGGTTGGTGACAAGGAGTACTTGCTGTTGAGGTTGAGATCGGGAGACGCCATTTATATGACACAGGAATCTAGATCCGCCTGGCATGGAGTACCAAAAGTTCTTAAGGGGACATGCCCTACTTACCTAGAGGATTGGCCGGCTCGTGGGGATGGCAAGTTTGATGAGTGGAAGGGATGGATGAAAAACAAGAGAATCAACCTCAATGTTCGACAAATGAAAGATTAAACAACCAAGTATGGAATAGTTAGAGTTGTTGCAAGCTCGGATTAAAGGAAAGTTGGGACAAATTGCTGTTTCTGTTGTCATCTTGTGCATTTCTTCATTCAAAGGAAGCGCTTATTTGTAAGGGGCTGCTTCTCTCACGCTGTCATAAATTAACCCACAGCGACTAGCTACGTAGTTGCGTGTCTGCTTTGAGGATTGCATATCATCTCACCATACCCCCATGACCCCATACCTCAACGCCTGATCAAGCAAAGCCGAACCCCTGTGCATTTTCCAACGCCATTCCGAGCCGTTCCCTTAATACGTCCTTATCTCTATATTCGGGAAGAAGAAGAGTCCCGTAGCATGTATAAGCCGTGGGCAAGTGCCCGCCATCCCCCTCTTCCTCTCCGTTTTTCTGAATCACGAACTGAAGATTTTTGATGCCTCCAACTGGCACTCGATCTGATGATGTCACAAACTCCAGCAGCTTGCGTTTCATCCTATCATCGTATCTTCTCACGATAGACCAGAAGTCTTTAATAGTATGGTGCGACGCGTCCCAACCGACATAGCGTGCATATCGTTTGAGTTCCGAGATGTCAATTTCTTGGATGCCTTCCACAAGTGACTGCAGAGTGGAGGGGCTGAGAAGAGAAAGTGACTTCTTGTCTAGGCAAGCATTGAAGCCACGTTCAAAGGCGATGTATTGCCGCCGGATGGAGATGTCCGTGAGATAGCGGATGTAATGAGTGACGTAATCATCTCGGTTCTCGTTCGTCACCAGGGGCGCGTCGTCTGGGTTCGAAGTCTGGGGTGGAGCGATATCATCTGAGCTTGCAGCTGCCCTGGGCCAAACCACGTTCTTGTCTGCAGACATTTCCCTTGTGATGTTGGTACCCAAGGCGGAGACTGAAAACTCGTAGGTGCGGGCAAAGATATCCTCAACAAGGCCATCCTTTTCGTCCCATTCTAGGAGTGTTGTCAAGCCGCTCGCCAGATCCGGCCACCCATCAGCAATATGGTGAAGCTCCGAAACCGGCTTGCCTAGTAGTTTCCGGTAGAGGGCCCTTGGGAAGGTGATAGGCAGGGTTAGCCCGTTGAACAGGGCCAGCGACATTAAGAGGCCGACGAGCTCATATTTCCAATCTTCGGTGAGTGACCCAGGGGCAAACCAGGCCATGCGTGTCCGATCGTCGACTGTGAAGGCGCCATATGCAGGGTCCAGGCACTCTGCGATGGCCAATCGAAAAAACTCTTGCTGAACGCCTCCCGAATCGAAACCCTCTTCCCCGCCTTCCTCCCCCAAATGCACCTTCAACGGGCGGAGAAGTTCCCTCTCTTCCCGTCTCCATAGTTGGTCGAACGCATCTCGAGCAACATTTTTGCGACTGATTTCGAGTATAAGGTATTTGGATGAGCCTGTTTTCAAGAGGTCTTGCAACACCCTCTTATGGTGTGGATTGGTGACGAGACTCCCAGGGTCAATGATGGCGCTCATCCGTGTTTTGAGAGAGCTTGACTCCTCAAAGACGCGACTCATCCGAGCGAAATTGATAGAGCGGAAGAACGAGACTAGGGTATCGGGGCTGAATATGTAAGGATAGTCCAAGACATGTCGTCTCCAGCGTGTGGAAGAAAAGGATAGCCAGTCAACCGGCATTTCAACTGAGTCCAAGCGGTCTGACAGATAATCAACACGGAATTGGATATCACCCAGAAGGAGGAGGTTTCTGTTCGTGTCTAAGTTGAGGTTAGCATAAGAGTTACTGCCTTGCAAGTACTATAGCTAGAGGTTGTCAACTTACGCATGGCCTCAATGAATGACAGGGCTCCGCCGAAGGGTCCATCCATGGCAAAGTCCGGTTTTCCATTCCATTCGGTCAAGATGATGGTCCGGGCCCAATCGAGAAGCACTGTCGGAACGCGTGTTTCGTGCAAGAGGCGCTCGGAATGCGCAAACTCTAGTACCGAGGCCGAGCCCGTGCTGAGAAAGTCAAGCTGGTTCACGAGAGGCTGTAGAATGTCGGGGTCGGGAGATTTGCTGTTTGAGGATGGCGTGGAACTTGCCATGTCCGCAAAACAACGTCTGGCTGTAATTGCGCAAAATAATCGTCGAGCAAGTCTGACGGCTAGGTCGTTCGAGAAAACATCATCATATCCCAGACAACGGGATGAGGGCTGCCGTGCAACCGCGGTACCGCCAGCAAGTGTTAGGCCATTCGAGCGTATTCGTGACATCTCGTACAATGTCCGTGAATCCGGCACAACCGGCGCCACAGCGACCAAAGCATGCATGCAGATGGACATCAAATACCCTGCATCAACACTCGAGAGCCCTTTGCTGCCCCTTCGAACCTTCCTGCTCCTAACCCCAGCCGAGAGATCTACTTGTATGTCTTGTGAAGGGACAAACAAGCGTCCCGCTGCTAACCAAAGGCTATGAAGAACAAGACTTGATGCGACACGGTTCATGCGATAGAGACAGTACCATAGGGTCTGGGAGTCGTATAGTTTATTGTCGCAGGTGAAAGACTGCACCACAGCCTTCGGGTCCATGAGAACATTGAAAAGAGTTTGCTCATTGAAGCCCTTCCACTGCTTCTTGGAGATGGCCGTGGGAGACGACGACGATCGACGACTCAAGGGGTGTGGGGCGTTTTCCGGCTTGGGATATGTGTCGCCCGTTTCCTGAGGCGAGGAGAGATAGCTCTCCAAGGTCCCATCTTCCTCGTAAACGTCACATATGAAGTTGATAAGATCAACATTGAGTTGGGATAACGCCTGGGGTAAGGCTTCATTTAGCCATGCAGACGGAGGCTCTGGGTCTCCCTCAACGGAGCCTTTGGCTTGTGGTACCTGGGCACCATGTTTGGGGTGACGGCTTGGCGTACCAAGATACTCAGTGATGTGCTCTTCTCTTGTTGTATATGGTGAAGATGGAGGAGAACCTGTTGGTATTGAAGGTTGTGAGGGTGTTGTCACATTTTCGAAAAAGGTGGGTCTTGCTGGCACTTCTGGTATCGCCCGAGCTGACGGTGTGATAGTTGCCTTCGGTTGTGCTGGTTTGTCATGGAGGATACTGCTCATGCGAGGAGATAGGATGGTTGACTTAGAGTTGTCCCTTCTTTCGATGGGGTTTATTGGCTCATAAGGCGTCTTCTTGGCTTTAGGGGACGCTCCGCCCCTTGACTTCGAGATCGAGCCGTGCCCGGATCTCGCACCCTTAGCACGGATTGAAGCGTCATTGAGCCCAATTTCAGGCTTTGGAGGCACCATATCTTGTCCTTCATTTGGCTTTGTGTTGGACCCAGATGGGGTGGGTGCACTCTGGCGTTCTGTGTGTGGTTCCGTCCGTACCTGGGGAACATTGGCATCAATTGCTGGTTTCGTCCGATGCGGCCTGGCAATGTCGTTGACTTGCTGTGACATGACTGCCATGCCTCGGGGTGTGAGCCACTCCAGCATCTTGAAGGACACGGTTCCAAACAGGTTAGCGGCAAACGATCGATGATCCTTGCTAACAGGAGCCTCAACGACGCGGATGTGATGTGCATTGTTGCTTTGTGTAGAGTTCGAAGCTTGGTTGGTGGGCTTGGAGTCGAGTTGAGCCGGGCATGCCGGGTTGTTGGAAGTGAGCACTGTTCCTTGGAAGGACGATGAACGCGAACGTTGACGAGTAGGGGGGTTATCCTTGCGCAAAATTGGAGATGTTTTGAGGGAAGATCTCTTGGAGTCGGGATGCGGAGGAGAAGGCGGCCGTGGAGAGAAGATCAAGTTACCAAGGGCTGCGGATGGCTCCTTGGACTTGCGGAGGAAGGGACATAATCCGTTTTCAGGGTTGTCTTGACTAGCCAAGTATACAGCCAAGGTTCTGGCACTTGTCGCGTTGTACCTGCGAATGGGCGCTTTGCCAGCCAAACGGCGCCGACATGTGAAGCAGGTGGGTGTTGCGCAGTTGACGTTGTCGCAGCCGTAGCGCAGTTGAACAACGTATCTATTCGCAGCAAGTTAGCGCCCTGCTGATCTTAGTTGGCACTTCCAGCACAAACCTCTCAACTAAAAGCTGAAAGTCGTGGCGGCGACTTGCACGATGAATGGCATAAACCCGCGACGGGTTCTCGATGTTTTGGACGTATGCTTCAAGTTCGGGCGGAGCGTCAGCAGGTAAGCGGGCGAAGGGCGCCTCTTGCCACAAGCCAGCGACCAGTTCGATGTCAGTCGCCGGCTCAATGGAAGAGACCCGTGGACGAGAAATCTCGGGCGTCATGACATCTGAAGTCGGGGTCGCGCCACGATGGGCGAATGGGAAGTAGAGGCGTTGCTTGTGACAAGGTTGCGTGCGGTAAGGGGGTCGCGGTTTAGCTTCTCATTCTATCTGTTGAGATCTCGATATCGGTGTCGCTCGGCCGTTCGACTGTCGGGAAGTAGATTAGAAGTGGGTATCAAGTTGATTATTATATAGCTTTATGGTCGTTATAATGGGTATAGTGTGTGTATTGGTGGGATTCGAAAGCAATGCAATGATTGAAGTTGTGATCATGGAGAGGAGCTGCTCGTCAGCCTCGCGAAGCACAGGCACTTTGGCGATTCTGCGCCACTTCCCGTGCATGCCTGCCCGATGACGGGGGACCCGCCAGCCGTCGACAAAGCGCAGGCACTTGACCAACCCAAACTGGCACACAGTAGCTGACCAATTCAGATGAAAAGCTTCGGGCCGACCCAAATCGCCGAAGCGCTGGGGTGAGTCAGCAGGGGGCCTGGAACCCTCCAAGAGGGGCTTGGAGGGGCAAAAAGGCAGAAAAAAAGTCAGTTATTATCATCGTGATATCTGGATCTTGTGTGACGTTATCAGCGAAGCCCCGCCAAATCCCACCAAACTGCGCTTCGAATTTCCCACCTGCAACAGTCTCTCCCCCAGAGCAAAGAGTCTGGATAGAAATTTGCACACATCTTTCGCTTTACGAAAATTCAGCATCAGTGCCGTTGTCTTTCACATTTCGCCATGAGCGGGCAGGCTTCTGGAGCGGCGGCCACATCGGCCTCGCATCCATACACCTGCAACACTTGCCAGGTTGCGTATCGGAACATCGACTTACAGAAGGGTCATATGAAGAGTGATTGGCAGTAAGTAAGGTTGGGATTCTCGCTGAAGTCTGCTGACAACTTGCAGTCGATACAACCTCAAGCGTCGAGTTGCCTCGTTGCCTCCCATCTCCGCTGATGTGTTTACCGAGAAGGTCCTGCAGGCCAGGGCCGCATCAACCGCCGAAGCCGACAAGGCTTACTTTGAGCGGGCTTGCGACGTTTGCCAGAAGACATACTACAGCGAAAATGCGTTCCAGAACCATCTGTCCAGCCAGAAGCACAAGGCGAAGGAGGCGACAACTTCCACCAACCCAGCCCCAGGCCGAGCCGACGACGAGACCACCTCTGTTGTAAGCTCTACATTTTCCCTTGGAGAGCCTGTTGCCGCTGGGCGAGACGAAGTCGACTCGGATGCCGAAGAAGAGTTCAACCATGTTGTTGAAGGCCTGCAAAAGGCACGCATTGCTGAGCAGAGACCCTCGCCCGTGAAGCGACCTTCCAACCCCCGACCGTCGGCCCAGGACCCTGAAAATGACCCTGATGGAACGCGCGCTTCCGACTCGAAGACTCCCGTTCCAGCCGCCCAAGATCCTACTTCTACTTTGGAGTCGTGCCTGTTCTGCAACTATTCCTCTCCCACAGTCTCACTCAACACACACCACATGGAGAGGTTCCATGGCATGTTCATCCCCGAAAAGAAGTATCTGGTCAACCTGGATGGCTTGCTCAAGCAGCTGCAAGACAAGGTTCACCAACACCACCAGTGCCTGTACTGCGACAAAGTCAAGTCCACAGTTTTCGGCATTCAGACGCACATGCGCGACAAGGGTCACTGTAAGATCCCGTACAGCAGTGAGGAAGAGCAGCTCGATATTGGCGATTACTACGACTTCAGAAGTACATACTCAGATGAGGAAGAGTTGAGTGATGATGAGTCTGTCGTCGATGAAAAAACCGGAGGTGCAAAGCTCGGAGCCCGGCGTGCGGCCAAGGTTACCGCCGAGGACGGAGAGGACATCGAGGAAGCAGGAGAAGGAGATGGGTGGGAGACCGACAGTTCGGCATCTTCGCTGGACTCTGCGGACCTCACTGCTGTCCCAGCTGAAGGACACATCCACCAGTTCGAACGTTTGGATAAACATCCTCACCATTCGCGACAAGACACACGGCACCGGCACCAGGCCGATGGTTGGCATTCGCATGCGCACAAGCCTACCCGTGCAGTCTTCTACGACGACTATGAATTGCATCTTCCCTCTGGCAAGTCTGTTGGCCACCGCTCACTGAACCGCTATTTCCGCCAGAATTTGCATAACCACCCATCCGCCGAAGAGCGAGCAGAGCAGCTGGCTATTGAGGAAGCGGCACAAGATGAGGAGGGCTTGCCCTCCGATGGGCAGCTCATCCATGCGAATGGCAGGTCCCGTGAGATGGTGCCTCGTGGGATGGGAGGCATGGTCGGTGTCACAGAGCAACACAAGCGTGAAGCTCGCAAGGCTGAGGAACGCGGCCGGACGCTTGAACAAGTGCATACGAAGAGGAACGACTGGGCATATGGGAAGAAGTTAAACAACCACAAGAATTACTACTACCGCGAGAAGGGTGGTGGTTAAAGTGGAGATAGTAAGAGCCTTAGTATTTAAATAAAAAAAAAGTATTTTTAAATTATATTAAGTTATAAAAAGCTAAAAAATTAAACTTTAAATAATATTATTTTATTAATATTATTATAATAAAATAAATAAAATAATATAATCATTTAATAAAAATAAAATTAATAATTTATTATATATTAAAATTAAAACTTAAGGATTTAATAT
>JABCKD010000298.1:947-144480 GCA_013186415.1 Fusarium sp. NRRL 66088
CCGCATACTTGGACATCGTGAGGAACACGGTTGGCTGGCGCGCCATGATGGGGGTGGGCACCGCCGGGCAGTCAGCCCGCTGGCCCTACTCTCCCGGTCCTCCCCAAACCCCAATGTCACGAACTGAAGCCAACCGCGCAGGCTAACGCACTCATGCAATCTGCAGTGCCGGCGAGAGCCAATCTCGATATGCCGCACTTGCGTAGCCCCGAAACGTGTTTTCCCGTTGCAGGGTCATATGAATTGCACACATCCTACGCTGACACTATTCATGATCTCAATTTACCTCCGGCGGAGCTTCGACATCACTAGCGCGGACTGGTCATGAGCTTACAATTGACCAGCTCTCGGTGATACATTCCCGAGAGGCCACCTGGGCTTCATCATGAAGGAGGATATGAGCCAGCAGGGAGACAATGGCGGTTTATTTGAATTCTGGCTCTAACGCACATGCCGAACGGCTTTCCTGCAGCCTGTGTGCGGTGAAGAATCATCATGCCTTGCACTACTTCAGCAATGCCGAAGCTTGCCTGTGCAGCATCGGACCAACATCCGTCAGGCACATGAGTTGATGTCAGTCAGTCTTCGGCTTCTCATGATCTGACGCCCCGTCAGCGATGAAACTCGTCATGTCACGAATTGTGTCTTCTCAAGCGCCGGAAAGTCACTCAATTGCAATCTGCCTCATCGGCTGGCCCGAGTCCGGTCCCTTTCACCCGCAATTGGACGCCATTCGAGGCCCTACATCACGTACCAAGTACGTAGTCCTTACGAGATCCCAACCCCACCAGTGCCTCCATTCGTCCCCTCGACCCCGCTTCGCGATGAGGTTCCGGAAGTCCTCCAAGGCTCCCTCCCGGCGCTCCGCTCCCCCACTCACATGCGTTGTCAACCAACGGCCGTCCATGAGACAGGGGTTGCAACATGGGAAGATGCGCCCCCATCAGCGGCCATCCTTGGTGCCTGACAACAGAGCTTACCTTCAACAACAGCTGGTTGGCTTCCGTAGCTCAGTTGGTTAGAGCGTCGTACTAATACTTCATTCCGAGTACCCGGTAATGCGAAGGTCTCAGGTTCAAGCCCTGGCGGGAGCATCGCTCTCAATCGCCCACCAGCTTTTCTTTTTGCAATTTTTACGAATTTTTTTGGCGCTGTTTTTGAGCTGGTTAGTGAGTTGGTGATCTTGGGCGTGGTGTTTTGTCGTTGATGATAGTGGAGGTACTTTACCAAGACAACGTGACATACCCTGAAGTGAGGCAGGTCTTCCTGAGGATGGGGAGGAGGTTCTGTCTGTCCACCTTGCTCCCCCCGTGAAAGGTGCTAGTAAGAGTAATACTAAACTCATCGCACCTAAGTTGTCATAAGAAAAGATAATATTCTTGATATCCAAACCATGCTTTCGTCAGATCTTTATTGCCATACTTCGAGAAGGTCATTTCTCTGTCTTGATCAGTATCTTCACTCTCTTGACCCAATACAACCCCATTTGTCGCACTTGAAGCACCGGAAGAAATCTGTGTTGGGATTAGGCATGAATTTTCTCCATTCTTCCCGTCCAGTGTGGTTCTTCACCCTCCTGGTTCTCTCAGCCTCTTCGTATGTCGGTCCGACGAAATCAGTATCAGACCAGGTAGGTTGACGATCGTCTTGTTGATGAACTAGAACCTGATCTTGCATATGGAGATCTTCGGACGTCACTAGAGCAAAAATGATATCATTTTAGATACATCGTTATCTAATAGGATCACAAATGATCTAAATATCATTGTCATAATCCTAAACAATGCCCACCTTGGAGAACGGTTGCTCTAGTCTCTCCTGTGACCTAGGTGTCAGTTTAGAAGACATCTACCAACAGTGAGATTTTTTTGGCCGCGATCCATGATAACTCGAATTAAAACCGACCCACGCGTAGAACAATTGATGATTTGTTTGGAGTTGCTGTATTCTAAAATGCCCCCAATTGTCATTATCTTTTGACTGCTTTCTCCCGCCTAGCTAACTGGCTTCACGTGCGTGGTTCCCCAGAAAAAAAAAAGAGGACCAGCCAAAGCCCTCTACCCATCTCCAGCATCAGTCACTACAACGCCAGCGAATCGAGTTGATACACCTCTGTCGACAATGGTCGCAAGGTCAAATGCGAATAACCTAGCTGCGCTTGCCTAGCCACCCCGCCGACATCATCTCAGCCGAAGATGGATGAGGAAACGCTCAAGGAAGCTCTCACGAGCTTCCCCAATGCCAGCAAGACACCAGAACCTGCTGCGACCTCGGCGCTCAACATCAATGCCCTTTTCGACAATCCGCTCTTCGCGGGTGGAATTGGTCTCGCCTCTCTTGGCGCTGTCGCAGCATTCGCGCGAAAAGGCGCATTATCTGCCCTCGGAGCAGCTCGGCGTCGATTGCTCGTCAACGTCGAGATCAGCAAGCAGGATCCCGCTTACCCTTGGATCCTAGCTTGGCTATCACAACCCCGCGAGAACCCAGGCGTCATTGCCTCTCGACTGACACGAATCCACAACCTCTCTGTTTCGACAACCACCGCATCCCGAACGCCTGGCGTGAGCGGACCACAACATGCGCATTTCTTCCTGCAGCCCGGCTATGGACGGCACATTGTCAAGTTTGGCAGTGCGTACATTGCCGTCAACCGCGAGAAGCACAATACGGCGAACATGAACACGGGCGAACCGCACGAGATTCTTCAGATGACGACCCTGTGGGCTCACCGACACGTTTTTGAGTCTGTGTTTAGCGAGGCACATCAATTGGCAGCCAAGGCGAACGAGGGCAAAACGATCGTATACTCGGCTCGAGGAATGGACTGGGTACCTCTTGGGGACCCAAGAAAGAAGCGACCACTGGGCTCTGTGATCCTAGACGAAGGTGTCAAGGAAAACATTGTGGGCGACGTGCAAGATTTCTTGAACCGGCAACAGTGGTACGTTGATCGTGGTATCCCGTACCGACGAGGTTATCTTCTGTTTGGTCCTCCTGGCAGCGGCAAGACATCCTTCATTCAAGCACTCGCAGGAGAACTGGATTTCAGTGTGGCCATGATCAACCTTAGCGAGATGGGCATGACAGATGACAAGCTCGCCTATCTTCTCACTAAGCTACCAAAGAGGAGCCTGCTGCTGTTGGAGGATGCAGACGCAGCGTTTGTTAACCGGCGACAACGCGATGCCGATGGTTATAGTGGCGCGACTGTGACTTTCTCAGGTCTTCTCAATGCCCTTGACGGTGTTGCTGCCGGTGAAGAGCGGATTGCCTTCCTGACGACGAACCACGTCGATCGTCTTGATCCTGCTCTGATTCGACCTGGTCGAGTTGACTTGATGCTCCGCATTGGTGAGGCTACGCGATACCAGGCTGCTCAGATGTGGGACAGATTTTACGGCGATGTTGATGCGGATCACTCTGGCCGTGAACGTTTCCTCAACCGACTCGAGGAGCTGGGCCTGTTTGGACAAGGACCGGATGGAAAGCCATCGAACCGACACACCAGTGCGGCGGCGATCCAAGGACTATTCTTGTTCAACAAGAACGACATGGAAGGGGCGATTGATATGGCCGAAGGACTCATCCCGAGAAAATTTGAGGCTTCAGACCATGTTCCAGAGGGAGCCATCAAGACTCCTGCATGAAGCTCCGTGTCTAATCGGAGATTTGTATGAATATGTATCATACTTGTAGCTATTGTGATACCCCGGTTTGAATCATGATATAGGATGATAAGTCGTAGATAGACTGTGTTGCTAAAAGGAGGAGGTGGCTTCTGGGTATCGAGCTACCGGCAAGCTTTTGAAGACGGAATCGGATGATGATTTCGTACGAGTCTCACCTTGCGAGAATATTGTATGCTCGTAAGAGCGCCCATCGAGACTGAGCTGAACAACAGGCATGGTCGCGACTAGCTTGGTTTGCTCGGTGTGACTGATGCGCTGTTGTTGCCTGGGCTTAGCAGTGTGCGCACGCGCGCATATTCACAGCCGCCTTTGCACCTCATATGTGCCACAACTTGGACCTGACACAACTCCAAGCGAGAAAAGAATAAAAAACCCGACGACGACTTCACCAAATCCAACTCGCTTGGGCATAATTACCTTGAATACTGCATCGAAAATGTCTTCCAACTCCGGCCAAGGCCAGGGAACGCTGGATACATGGCTCGGCAAGAAACCATCCTCCAGGCCCGCCGCTTCTACCTCTGAGCAGCCATCTTCATCAACACCAGCTTCATCATCGTCTCAACCTTCTCGTTCATGGCGTAACAGACGCAAAGATCCCTGGAGACAAGGCGCCGGGCTCGCCGCTGTCGCCAAGGAGACGCGAACAGTTCTCCCCGATATTCTCAATGGGTTGCCCGACATTGAAGCCAGCAAGTCTGAGGCGCTCTACTACGAAACTCTTCAACCGCTCAAGGCCGCTGAGTGTCCCAAGCGGACACCTTCGGGAACAGCAACTATCAAGATTGTTAACGATGACTCTTTCAATGCCGCCATCGACCTCGCTTCTTCAAAGGATCCCTCATCTGGTCGTGTCGCAGTCTTGAACATGGCTAGCAATGTGAGCCCAGGTGGAGGGTGGCTAAAGGGAGCGCGCGCCCAGGAGGAGGCTCTGTGTTATCGCAGCTCCTTGTATCTGTCCCTACATCGACGATACTACCCGTGGAAGCAGCGCATGGGTCTATACAGCCCAGATGTTGTCATCATCCGCTCCGACCAGGATTCAGGACACAAACTCCTCATGCCCGATGTTGAGGTTGAGGACCTTCCTGTCGTCAGCGTTCTCAGCATCGCCGCTTTGCGCACGCCACCTGTTGCCAGGGCCGCGGAGAAGCAACCCGACGGCTCATATATCGACAGACTCGTCTTTGCGAACCCCGCAGATCGTGACATGACAAAGATCAAGATGAGAATATGTTTGCGAATGGCGGCCAGACGGAATCATGGGCTACTGGTGCTCGGCGCCTTGGGATGCGGTGCGTTCAGGAACCCGCCGAAGGAAGTGGCTCACTGTTGGTTGGAGGTTTTGCAGGAGCCCGAGTTCCAAGGCGGTTGGTGGGAGGAGGTGTGGTTTGCCGTGTTTGATAAAAGAAACGAGGGAAATCTCGAGGTATTCGAAGAGGTGCTTGGCGGTGTGGAGGTCTGATTTGAGACATCACGGCTCTAATGAGATATGACTATTGGTCGGGTGGTTGGGCGACAGTTGAGGAGGATTTGGAATATAGTTGCTTTGGCTGAGCTTTCGAAATGGCATCGGATGTGCCAGCTGCGTTTATGAATCTCAATACATTTACGAGGGCCAATACTCCCTCAATCCCTCAACTCGCTGTTTCTCCTCTTACTGAAAGCCAAGACGGCGGTCAAACCGCCACAGTGCTTGTCCACATCTCATTCGGAGCCTCATTTAGCTCCAATTTTGATCTTTGGAGCGGGTTAGAAGAAGGCCGATGTCCCGGAAGCCACTTTCTTGGCCTTTATACGAAGCCAATCAAGGTCTTTATATGATGAAAATCTCAAATACCGGAAGTCATTGGTCGGTCCGAAGAGCTACGGACCCGGCCCTAACGACGAAGTCAAGGAAAGGCCGAGATGCTAGCGGAGATGGAGCGTGCCCCCCGTGCCGATGGCCCGGACTCGCCCGGCGCTTCGTGAACGGAAGAGACCGAGTGAGGCTCGACCTGTCAGAACACGTGAAAGATTGATGTTCCATGGGCTGAAAAGACGACGTGGACAGGCCTCGAGAGGCTGAGACGGGCGAGATGTTGATTGGGCGCCTCGGATGACAGAACTGTTGCATCCCACGCTGCAATTCAACATCGTCATTGCGAGGAAGATGGCATAATCGATATAATGACTAAATCACATCTAAACGACATTCTAGACGTCGACAATCAACTAATCTCTCAAGCCCCGTGCGCCATCAGTTGCCCATCTCAATGGCTAGGAATCACACCTCAACTTCGATATCCCGGCTTCAAAGGCTCTCGTCATGTCTCAAAATCTTCAAGAACCCACGCTGAATGTCTCAATGTGTTGCGCTAAGGCATCTCCACCCGGTCACTTAATACGGGCCCTCGGCCGTTTACAAAGCATGCAGAGTTCTTCTGGTCTAGGGTCCTCGATGTCGTGATCGGCATTGCCTATGGCGTACCTCGCTATACCCGGGTTTCTTGCAGAACCACTGGGCGATTCACACGCCACAAATGCGACCTTGGGCACACACAAACAAAGGAGAAAGAGCCACATGCTTTGGTTTCCAGGGTGGGGGTGTTCATCCAGCCTCAAGGGACCAAAAAGATGCTCGACAGGGCAGATCGTCAATGTCAAGAAGCGAGACCAGAACCCATTCTTTCTGCAGCCAAACTCGGGCCAAAGGCGCAGACAAACCCCCCCATGACAAGGTCAGATCCGTCTCTGTCTGGCTGGATCAAGACCCCTGTGAGCGCTAAAACCGGGATGTGTTTCCCTAGTCCATGGCAGTCTCTGACTTGCGCGAACCAAACACAAACAATCCCAACCCCCATTACCTACGGGTTGTACCTAATAAGAGCAAATCTCGAGGAACCATGAGGGGGGTCGATCCTTGCTTCTTTCTCACGGGCTCTACGCCCGGCTGCGTTAGCACAGCGGGCCCTCAAGTGATGCAATAACCCCCAGCCCAAAGCCTCTCAACTTTATCTTGACTTTTCTCTACCCGTCGTTGTGTTGATTTTTTGGCGTTTTATATATACGTGCCTCATCTCTCCTCGTGGGGGCTCGGTTTCAAAACAAGCAGCCTACCTCAACGGCTGTATATCGCCCTTATCGCCTCGTATCTTTATCTCTCACCAGGCCACTCTTCCCCTCCACACATATCCTTCAGGCTGAGGTGATAAACAAAATGTTCACTCGAAAGGAGGACGAAGACGTCGCGGCGGTAGATGGCCCGTCTGACTATGGCGACAACTACGGCGATAACTATGACTACAACCAGCACGGTGAACCGACAGATGACAGCTCTGTTGATCCTGACTCGGGTGTCAAGCGCGGTCTCAAGAATCGACATCTCTCCATGATGGCTCTGGCTGGTATCATTGGACCTGGATTGCTCGTTGGCGCGGGTGGTGCATTGAATAAGGGAGGACCAGCTTCCCTGATCATTGGCTTTGGTGTTATTGGTATGGTCCCTTTTTTACTCGGTATTGTCAGAGGATGTGAAGCACAAGTACAGACTTGAGATTGCATTCTCAGCAGTATATTCAACATACTGAGCGAAGCTGACTCTTCACCAGGTATTATTGCATTCTCCATCATGCAGTCCCTCGGCGAGGTGACAACTCTATATCCCGGCGGAGGTTCTTTCATCTCCCTCGCCGAGCGCATGGTGGACAAGTCCTTCTCTGTCGCCGTAGGCTGGAACTACTTCATCATCTGGGCCGCCGTCCTCGCCAACGAGTACAACGTCATCTGTAGCATTCTCACCTACTGGGCGCCCGTGATTCCGCTTTGGGGCTACTTTCTCATCTTCTGGACAGTGTTCTTGGGCTTCCAGCTCCTTGGCATCGAGGCCTTTGGAGAGGCTGAGTTTTGGCTTGCTCTGTTGAAGCTTCTTGGACTGACAGCATACTTCATCTTTGCCATTATCTACGCAGCCGGCGGTCTTGTTGGTCAGGATAAGGCTCTGGGTTTCAAGTACTGGCACGATCCTGGAGCTTTCAACGGCAACGGCTTCCGTGGTGTTGCTACCGTCTTTGTCTTCTGCGCGACATTTTACTCTGGTGTCGAGTCCATCGCCATTGCTGCTACTGAGACGAGAAACCCTGGAGTTGCTGTCCCTCAGGCTATTCGACAGGTCTTTTGGCGTATCATTTTTGTCTACATGGGATCTGCTTTCTTCTTTGGCCTCACATGCCGGGCTGATGCGGATGGTCTCATCAACGGTGGCTCCAAGGCTCTGCAGAGTCCGATGACCATCGCTATTCAGACTGCTGGCTGGCAAGGAGGTTCGTACTCAGTTCTCTCCAAGCATGTTTTATTCTAACAGTTCCAGGTGTTCACCTCATCAACGCCTTCATTCTCGTCACTTGCTTATCCGCCATCAACTCATCCATCTACATCGGCTCACGCACCGTCTTCTACATGGCGCAGTCCGGCAAGGCCCCCAAGGTCTTTGGCTGGACCAATGGCAGGGGCGTCCCCGTCTGGGCCATCCTTATTACAAACGCCGTCGGCTCCATCTCGATGATGAACATTTCCACCGGTGCTGCCAGAGCCTACAGCTACATCGTGAACCTCTCCGGCGTCAGCGCATTCCTCGTCTGGGGCAGCATCTGCATCATTCACATTCGATTCCGCCGCGCCTGGAAGGCCCAGGGCCGAAGCATCAGCGAGTTGCCCTACAAGGCGATGGGATTCCCATATCTTGCTTGGCTTGGTCTCGGAGCCTGTGTCTTTTTGGCCCTTGTCCAGGGTTGGACTACGCTGTCACCGTTTGACGCAGGCAACTTTGTGGATGCCTACATTCTGATTCCTCTGTTTGGAATCATATATGGAGTCTGCAAGTTGCTTTGGCGCAGCTCTGATCCGATCAAGCGCAGCTGGAGCATTGATCTGGACAGTGGGAGGAGAATGGATCTGGACCACAAGAGTGGCCCAGCTCTTGGAAGCGTACCGGGACAAGTTTCAATCTGGGAGAAGATTTGGGATTGGTTCTAGACGTGGATTACTCATCCCAACACATGGGTGCATGTTATAATCACTGTGCGAGGTTATCACGAGCTCAATGTAAATAATGATACCCTTTGGATTACTTACATAGCGGTGGTTGGTAGACGAGTCCGAGATGTCATGAATTAATGATAGACGGGGATTGCAGTTGTGTTAATATCGAGCCTTCCCAGAGTCAATGCCTTTTAGAGATACCAGCAGTTGCATTGACGTGCATTCTTCTCTAGCTCAACTATCATCACTGAGCTCCAAGTGAACCGCGCTCATTCTATCGGTATAACCATATTTCGAGAGTCATTAATGGATTTAATTAACATTCTGAGCTAAACAAGACTCCGCTGATTCTTTATGCCTGCGTAAAACCCTTGAACCCTTCATTTCTTGCAAACCAGCCATGTTGAACTCCTCATACTCACCCCTACATATTGACTACTACACTCACTTTTTCTTCTTTTCGAGTTGAAGAGGGTCAGCAAGAGTAATTGACTTCTTCGCCAGGTCGATAGGTACTGGCCCAACCCACTCCATCCTACTTTCTCCGGGCAGCACCCAAAGATCATAGAACTCACCACCGGGGTATTCGTCAGTTAACTGAAACCTCCCCCATCCAATAACTTTGGCCCAAGCTTTCTCTCCTCTAGATGCGTAGGTGCTTGCTATACGTTCAGGCACTGGGGTTGTTGGTGGCATCTGGACTGTGACTCTCATGACGCGGTAGAAGGGGTCTTCAGGCCAAGGACTCTTATCAGCGTTGATGAGCCGGACAAGCTTTGCGTCTACATTCGCGTCAGCCTCGGCGAACTCGGGATCTTTTGGTTTGTCATCCTTTTTGTTGTTCTTGTTCTCGATCTCGATCTCCCTGGTGAGTTTGTCCACAAACATCTCTGCGATCTCATCATCAATGAAGATGGGGAGTGTATTGGTGGCCTGTTCAGAGTTGCTCCGAGGCCATGGGATGGCGTCTATGAGTCGCTTAAAAGACTTCATGATGTTGATGATGGATCGTGATTACTCTGTTGGTGATGTGTGTTGATGGATGAGGCTCTTAGTGTTTCTTGGCAATTCTTGAGTGTTTATAGGTAACATTTTGGGAATATTATATCTGGAAGTAAAACAATTGTTCATGTCAGGGCCCTTTGTAGCGTTGTGTTAGAAAACATTGATGCTTGTTTTCTTTGAACTGGCTGCTTGGCACCATAATTTGTCCAAGAGAACGTTGAAGTACAAAGACTCTGGGGATGCTGCATGAGCAACCCTTTGTCATGCCACCATGGCTCAAAGATTCTTTGGTGTAGTCCAGTGCATGTATTGCAGCTTGTGGTGTGAGTGCAGTTCAAGAAAGGAGTCAATACATTAGTACTCTGAAATCTTCTCTGCCTGCCTACCTACCTACCCTGTGGTCAACCCCTACACACGGGGGTATCAAAGAAGAGCAAAAGACCCAATTTCGAGTGACTTGACAATGAAGAAAAATTCAATAATCCCACCTCGCGTTCCAATCACACTGGATTGTACGGACTTTGTGCGAATGTGGCTGGGAAACACAAGCTACCCGTATCTGAACGGTGGATGCTATTCACACAAAGATTGTAACATGTGATATTTGGGAAGCCCGGAGGATTGATGGCCCGGCCCGAAGCTCAGGGGTTTATCAGATAACGGTCCGTGCGCTGAGGTGCGTTCGGGAGCGGATTGGCGCCCGCCAGCAGCAGATTGAGTCTCGGTACATGGTCTCAGGGGTTCAACATGCCATTCATGCCTGACATCAGGCCAAGCTCATGTACCAGTACAAATTAGAGTTAGGCGATCTCCAACAACCGCAACGTGCCCTGTGTGCCTCCACTGGGTGAGTGAGGTCAGCTCCATCTCAAGCCTCCCAACACTCGTCGTCAATCTAGACTACATCACGATCGACAGCTCTCCTTATTAGCCAAGCGATATCCTTCTCCATACTCGACGACGACCGAGTCGCCCAAGACCTACTCTTCAGCCATCTACGCCCACGCGCCGACTCGTACTCTCCACCGAACTCATTTCGCTCTCCGCAATAGCTCCTTTGTTCCTGACGACCGCGCGCTATCGCTATCGTTATCGCCGCATGCCTCGTTCGAGTCGCTCCGTCATGAAATTTAGCCATACCTCTGTCGCACCATAAACAACTGCACGAACTCGCCTTCAGCTCAGAAAACTGTTTCTTCTGCATGTGTCTCGATCCCGATCGATCCGTCTACATCCTGCGTCATCTCCCCGCGAACTTAATCCTCCTCCACGTCCCTGACGTCGCGACCTTGGGGAGTCGACCAAGCTTCGACACGGCCGGCCACAAGTCGAATGAATGCAACCTTTAAACCCATTCCTGGCCGCCTTCTTCAAGAGCTCCCTCCCAAGCCAGTGCACACCGGTTCATCATCACATCCTACTGGTCCCGTCAACGGATGTGCTTCTCACGTTCCGCGAGACCGAAAGCGGCTCAGCCCCCGCTGAGGTCATCGCCTCGGAAGACTTTCTTGCAAGTCATGTCCTCCGCGTACCTGCTCCAAATGGCGCCGCAGGATCTAAGGACGGCGCCCAGAACCTGCGCGAGGTGAGGGGAAAGGCGAAGCAGTTCTCGACTCTGAACGGCAAGAGCGTGGTTATCAAGGACACTTTCATATATAGCAACAAGGGTGCGTGTATTCAACCCGCGCCGCGCAAGCGTGCATTTGCTCACTGAATCTAGGCTTCAAAACACTCGCGCAAGCTCAACTTCTCAACGACATCGTATTCTACCCCGACGTCTTTGAACCACGACAATGGCTTCTCTACTTTATCTCCAGACCTCTTGTAGGCATCTGGGAGGAGAACAAGATTGTCCCGGCCGTCTTCATTCCTGGAATTAGGAAGCGAAAGATGAACGAGCAGAAGCAGACATCCAACGCCGAATCGACCGAGAATGCGGCCCCACGCAAGAAGGACATCAAGAGCTTCCACGACCTACTCAACAACTTCCCAATGATTGCAAGGCAGATGCAGCCCGGTCTCGAGAAGCTGTTCCTCGAGTTCACAAACGTCTTCCGCAAACCTCTACCTCCTCCACCATCGGCCGAGCATATCCCAGACCCTGAACCGGATGGACCTATCACCAGTGCCATGAAACGAGCTCGATCCAACAGCGCGTCGGCAAAGACGGGCGATGATAGTAGGCTTCCAGTTATGGAGAACTTCTACGCCGAAGATGACGAGGACATTATGAGAGCATCACTTGAAACTGCTGTTACGGCTGCCATCGACCTTTTCCAAGGAGTTGATAAGCAGCAACTATCTTTGTTGGGAGCCACGACAGACCTGACAGGTCCTATAGTTGAGAAGCTGATTGAGCGCTATGTCACGGAGAATGTTCACAATCAGCTTTTCCCTAGGCTAAATGCTCTAAAGCGACCATACGACCTAGAGCTCGAAGCAAAGATCAAGAAGATGCAGTTCATCGATATCTCTCAATTGGGCATTGGCATTGATGGTGGTTCCAAGGCAAAGCATGACCTCATCATCCAGCTCGGGCCTGCCGTCGAGGAGTTTAAGAAGATCTCTGCAGCTACATGTCCGCAGGTTATGTTGGGTCTCTTGCTGTCGACGATCAAGATCGTGTCGCAGCTAACAGACTCCTCCAAGTCACATACGGTGCCATCAGACTCGTCCTCGGAGAAGCCTATCATGACTGTTAACGCGGACACACTGGTCTCATTTCTTCTGTACGTCGTGATACGATCTCAAGTCAAACAACTCCAGGCTCGATTGATCTATGTCCGGAACTTTATCTTTATCGATGATGTCGACAGTGGCGAGCTGGGTTATGCCTTGAGTACATTCGAAGCCGTACTGGCCTATCTGGTCCTCGACTCTGCGGGTTTGCGACGCGCAAGCCGAAGGAATAAAGCCCTATGGGATGCCGCAAAAACCGGGACTCTCGATGACCTCAAAAAGATCATGGAACCTGATGCTGGTGCTGCGGATGACGACGATTTGTCCGAATCTCCCATTTCAAGCCGTCGGCCATCAACTGCGTTGAGCCTTCAGAATGACACACGGTCTTCAGGCCCGACTAGGTCTCGGAGGTCCTCATTGGTCTTGTCGCAATACGAGCATTTCTCCCACGGCTCAGGGCTCAGCCATGTGTTTCCTTTCCAAGCAAATGGTGACAATGAGATACACTCACATGACTTTACGATACCCATACGAAGGGTGAAGAAGGTGTCCATGGACACTCGAAGTTTGTCGGAGGCGTCTGAGGTGTCTTTCCACTCCCGTACTGGAAGCATAGGCACGATTGGAAGCGCCCTGGAGGGAGACATCTCTGTTGCCCGATTGTCGCAAACCAACAATGCTTTTGGAGAATCTGTCCTTATGATGGCTATTCAAGCCGAGCGAGCAGAGACACTCAAGTATCTGCTTGCTCTATCCGAGTACTTCCCTGCTTCGTTTGTTCTCGACGACATGAACAACGAGGACACCACCCTGTTGAGCGCCGCCATCCAGCTGGGTAATGCGCAAATCATAGACATGACCCTCGACTTTGTGATTTCGTCGACGACCCCCAAACAGCTCACATCGTATCTTGCACAGCAAGACATCTGGGGGCGCAGTTGTGGTCATTATCTCTTCAATGCACCCTCATTAATCACACGAATCGGCCACTTGATACCATGGCGACAACGGGATAAGAATGGACAAACGCCTTTGTTCGCCCTCTGTCGATCTTACGACCATGGAAACTACCACGAGATGGTTGAAGCTGGTTTGAACGCAGCGGCGACTTACCAGCGTGACAGACAACCCCTGCACATTGATGAGCACATCGACAACAAGGGGAACACGATACTGCACATTATGAATGATGCAGGTCTCGCCTTGAAGATCTTGCAGTACTGCGATGTCGATGTCAATGCGACGAACGATAAGAGATTCACGGCGTTGATGGTTGCTAGCAAATACGGCAGATATGACATGGTTCGCTCACTGTTTGCTGACCCAAGAGTGGACGTGGGAGCCAAGGAGATTAGAGGCCTCACAGCCGTTGAACTGGCAAAGGACGACGATGTGCGTAACAAGATTGACGACCTTGCCCTCTTCAGCATGGCACCGGGGCCAGATGCCCGTATCACAGGAGTGGTAAGGGCATTCTTTGTGGAGGACGCAACAGTACGGTTGGTGTTGAAGTCGGCTGCCCCAACGGACCACGACAGCTACACCGTCACAACCAGTCGCCGTTCGCTCTCTGATTTTGAGCACCTACCTAACCTTCTGGCACTTGAGAACCCGGCATCATGGATTCCATCGCTCAACGATGTGCGCTCCCCGTTCCAAATACCATCAAAGCCTTCGCGAGCGATCTTGCGAGACATGCAAGCTCGAGCGGACTGGTTCTTGAAGATCATGCTCATGCATCCGACATTTGCAACACACGAGATGCTATGGGAGTTCTTCCTTGTGCCAGAGCTACAGTTGGACATGATGGAGCAGCGTACTCTTCTCAAGGCAGAGACCAGATCAGAGAAAGTGAGAGACGAGTATGAGCCCGTGGAGGATGTGAGGGAGGTGGAGCAGTTTGTCAACCATGCCCGAGAAATGATTAGGAGCGTCAACTATTCGACTAAGAGTGCGACGAGACGAGCCAACAACGTTGGGCTTGTGGTGGCAGGTACGTAGTTCATCAGACGCCGTGCTCCAATGAACGGCAATCAACTAACATTGCATCAGACATGTACGATTCGTCAGTGCTACTTCATCGAGCTGTTTCAACGCTGCAGTTCCTCCCCACCACGCACGTCGAGGCGTTTGAAACATATGTGCGGTCGATCGTGCCGACCCAGTCAAATGCTCAGGCGACGCTTCACTCGACACTCTTGGCCCTCCAATCGACGGTGCAGGCTCTCTTGGCATCCCTGTCACGACCCCCATCTCTCATATCTCAGATGAGAGCCGCGAAGCGTGAGGCTGATAGGAACTTTAACTCTCTAAACAAATCGAGGTGGCCCTTGGGGCTTTTGGATGACACAAGGCAAAGGCTATATGACGAGAAGGAAGAGCGAGCACGGAAGTCCCGGGAAGAAGCCGCCAACATCGCAAAGGAACTTCGATACACACAGCAGACAGTAGCTGGGGAACTTGCAGGGTGGCAGGAACTACACGACAAGCTAGGCCGCAGGGCAATCCGGGAATTTGCGCGAGGAATGGTGGTGCAGGAGAGGATGAAGTTGGAGGGCATGATGAGAGCGCTCCGGAAAATCAGGACAGGCAGCGGAGAAGGGGGACCACATGCAACGGGCAACGGGACGAGGTCACCAGCCCCCTCCTCACCGAGACGGGAGGTGACGGAAGCGCAACCGGCGGCGATGGATGAGTCGGAGGGCGGTGGCGAGGTTGGATAGTCGGGTAGCCTTGAGAGTGGATACACGGTCTGTCAAATCCGCGATATGGGGAACCAGGCAGACACAACACCAGGGAGACGCGTGATATGGGGAAAAGAGAGACGCGTTGGGGAGCTGCAGACCGCGACGGCAGCACAGACAAGTCAAGTCGAGCTAAGCTCAGAGGCGATTTGCATGCGGGTCCTTGCACCTGGAACGAGGAGGGGCTAGGGAAGGGATGCGGAGTGTACTTCGAGTTACTTGGGATGGACTGGATGGATACCCCGTGAGTTTGTGACATGTTTGGTTGGGGAGGAGGAGATGGATGGGGGGAGGGGGAGATGGTTTGGTGAGGCTTGCTCGTGTCTCCCGTGTGACCCTGAAGGCACCTTTTTACCATATACTAGTATTCAATGTTAGATATTTCTTGGTGGACTGGGTAGATTTGGATGGAGTTTATAGGCCTAATATCTACATAGAATGGCCTTGAGGAGGGCGGCATATTGCTTCACATGCAGAGATAGTTGTATCTCGTGTTCTAACTATGGACTTGATATCACGACATGGGCAATGACAATGACAATGACCACGATAATTGAAGCTTAACCTGGACCACCACCAGACCACCATCATCCGGCCTTCTTCAATCGTGCATATCCGAGCGACGCCTCACCGGAAAAAAGACAACGAGATGGACAACTGGTCTGTAGCATGGATGTTCAAAGAGGCAAGTGGAGCAGAACTAGCTGCAGTACGGACGAAAAAGGATTCAAAGGCTGGCCTGTTCGCGAAGATGGCGTTGCAGAGCCCGTCTAAGCTGGGCAAAGAGCTAGGACAAGGATAGGGAATCGCCGAGGATCGAGTGAAACTTGAAACATGAAACCACCAGCTACAGAAAAGCAGCAGATAGAGGCAGCAAGCATCAGCAAGCATGGAAGCCCGAGCTCGAGCTAGGGACGTACGGAAGGGAAGCTAGAGAAGCAGAAGCCACGGTGCTGCAGATGGCCACGAGCCACTCATTCCCTGCAACAGCTCGCGAGACACGGCCCGCCGTGGAGAAGGCGGAGGGGACGCGGAGCCGATTGGTCCACGGCGCGTGGTGTCCTGGCGCGTGGTTGTGAGCGAATGGGAGACGAGTTCAAGGGAGGACGACGTGCTGGTTACGCGCCGAGGCTTCTGGTGGTCTTTTGCAGTCCCCACGAGAGAAATGAGGCTGTGTAAGATTGAAGAGAGAGAGAGAGAGAGTAAGAAAGAGAGACATAGTGGGCCGAGGACAATCTCCGTAGCCGCTGACAGTGCGCTTCTTTAATATGAAATCTCTACGGTGGCAGAACGGCGAGTGTTAGGCGCCCGTTCGAGGTTCACGACATAGATTAAACGCTGGCGGTTATGAGATTGGCCGGGACCACTATGTAGACTGTGTCAAGGGGGACCCCTTGAAAGGAAAAAAAAAATGAGTGAGAAAGTATGATGCTGCTTCTATTCTGAGGATTGGGTTCATACTTTTTTCTCCGATTGAGTGAGACAGACCTGTAGCCTTGTGCGTACCTATGTATGTGTATGTGTATGTGTATGTAATGTACTATGAGTTGGCCACTGGCGCTTATTGAGGGCATACAGATAGAGTACATGAAAAAAAGAGCGGGGGACTCGCATAGACCCTGAAAGGAGAACAGGCTATGTCGGTTGTCCCTTGCAACGAGGAATTGTATGTGAACGCGGTGTAGTAAATATTGGGAGACGGGATATCAAATTCACGAACACGGGTTTTTTCTACTCGAGATTCAAAGTCGCGTCTTGAAGCTTTCCCGTCGCGTCTGTTCCAGCTTCTCGCAATGGACAGCTTCTTTTTCGTGGAGCGTTGAGCTAAAAAAGACTAACCCTAGCTTACCGAAAGAGCCCCATGTCCAAGGATCTAAAAATGAGTCATAGGCGCCCGGCCATTCAGAGACCGGGGTCGTGCATCAACGGGGCCAAGCCCAGAATCCTTGGCTCCGGGATCCGTGGATCATGCCGTGTGGATGGGAATATTTGGGTGTGAACCGGGGTCCCGGGGTTGCACAGTCCATGTCTTGGTCTCGCACTTGGACCTTCCACTCAAGCGCCCGCTGTGGGTACAGTGTCAATATCATTGGGCCGGCGAATCACGGCCCTACCTGTACATGTCTGCATCGCCAGATCTCGTTCTGTCAACTTACACACCAAGAGAGAAAGACACAGTAGCGCGCGTGTGGCCCCCCCCGCGTGTCGGCAGACAGAAGAGACGTGTTTCACATCATTCTCTTGCGTGTTTGCCATGTTTCTTGTTTCGTCCAGTTCGGATGGGTCCCCTGCCGTCCAGCCGCCCATCGCCAACCATTTCCTCTGCACTGCTTTGTAACGAGCATAAGAAGACGGCCTCGCCCTGGGTCTCTTGGGGCCTCTCATCTCATACTCGCTCGGTTCATCATCAGCCTGTCTTTTACCAATCATCTCATACTTCTCCTTTTCCTTTTCCTCCTGTGCTTTTGTGGTCCGGTATCACTTGCTCGTCGTCTCATTCCTCGCACCATAATCATCTGTCCGAACCAAAAGACAACACACACCAAAAGGCAATATCTCTCTCATTAGAAGAAGCCTCACGAACCGAGGCATCTTTTGCTCTCTGAAACCACCCCAGACTCGCCGTTTCACGATTGCATCTGCTGGAGCTGGCCTCCTAATCCCTGACCTGACCACCTGCATTCGATAGACATACGACCACTAATAACCAACCGCCCAACATGTCTGCGTAAGCCATCCCATCTTGCATTATATCTTTTATACAAAACACTAACTCTCCTTCTTCCCACAGTCTGGCAGTCGACATGCCCTTCGACTTCAACTTTCCTTCGGCCTCGATTGAGCGCCCAAGCCCGCCTCCTGCTATGCCCGTCGTGCCCTTTGACCAGGCTCTCCTCGACATGGCTTATGCTTCGGCCTCCGCTAATGCTGCTGGTCACATTTCCGGCCACTCTCGTTCATCTTCAAAGGTTTCGGTCTACTCCACTGCTTCCGTCGAGTCCGACCCGGAATCTCTTGCTTCCCGTCTCACCACTCCCCCCCGTGCTTCACCTCCTGTCCGCCAACATGGGCCTCTTCTGCTCCCCAAGATCCGCTCCCAGGACCAGGACATTGACGCTACTCCTTGTGGTCACTACCGCATGACAACGCCTCCTGCCCCCAGGCCATCCCGTCACACTCGCAGTTACACCAACCCCGAGTCCATCCACGCCATCACTTTTGACTCTCCCGCCACTGTTGCTTCTGTCAACACTTCATTCTCTAGCCAAACCGACGATCTGTCCGGAGCCCTCCTTACTTCCCCGGCCAACTTTGCCACTCATGTCTCGGGTTCTTCTCACTCTCGTCGTGCCTCCAGCCTCGACACCACCACTCTTGACAAGTATGGGTATCCAACCTACCGTCAGATGCCCACATACGTTCCCATCGCTACTCCTCAGCCCCAAAACGACTATGGATTCACTTCATACAACTACAGCCCTCGCTCTCAGTCTCCCTTGAGCATCTCAACTACTCCGGACCCCACACCCAACACCAACCTCATCAGCTTCCTTACTTGCCCCAACCCTGCAGCCTCACTGGTCCGCACCATCTCATTCCCTCTTCGAGATGCTACTACTAAGCACTTCTGGTGGGACGTCCGAAACATTCGCTCTTGGTCCTCCTTCAACGCTGCCACCATTCTCTCTCTTCCTGGTGCCACTGCTCTGCTCACATCGCCTGTCCCGGCTTCTCTACTCCCTCAACCCGCCTTTACTTCGCGCCACCCTGAGACTGAGGCTGCCCTCCACTCCATCTACGCTTCCTACTACCTCCCCAAGCTGAACTCGGCCCTGGCCATGTCCTCAACTCGCCCACTGCACCTGTCTGTGCCCCCCAAGACTTCTGGCCTCAATGACCTCGTGTTTGTCGCCAATGGTGCTGGCGAGTCCGCTACTGCTGCTGCCATGTTCGGCGGCAAGCCCACTGCCCGTGTTGTCGGCCTTGTCCGAAGCTTCGACCGCTTCAACACTGGCATGCGCGTCGAGGGTAACATCAAGCGGGTCGAGTACCTTCGTGGCCTCGCCGCCATCCACCATGCTATGCGCGAGCATGGATGCCGCTACGGCTTCATTCTTACCGAGATCGAGCTGGTTCTCGTTCGCAACGGTACTGAGACTACTCCATTCTTTGGTGACCTCGAGGTCACTTCTGTCCAGCTTGCGTCTTCCGCGCCTGAGGGAGATGTCTCTACCCTCCCCCATGAGACGCCATTGACTGCATGCCTCGCCCTCTGGGGCCTGTGCCAGCTCGCCAGCGACGACACGCCTGCCGGACAGGCTCACTGGCGCGCTGAGATCGGTGCTCCCGCCGAGGGAACCCGTCGCAAGGCCCAACCCAGAGACTCGTGGATCCCCCAACCTCAGCTGGCTGAGAAGCGGGAGGCCAAGCGGAGTCGCGGCTGGGTCTGGCCCGAGGATGCCATTGGTCGCAAGGAGCTTGGAAAGAGAGGTGTTCGATACGGCGGCATCTAAAGATGGTTTTCTTTGATAGAAAACATCAAACGCCTGGTTGCGAATGATGACTTTGACGCTGACGATCACCTCAAGAATGGATGAATTGGATAGAAAAAGACAATGATGATGTCACGAATAGCCTGTGTTTTTTCTCTGTAATTCCTTTAGTATTTAATCAAATCAACAAAAATTTGTCCAAATCTAGCGGGTCCTTTTATCTCTCTTCTTGTCAACTTACCCATAGCTTCGACTACAGCTTGTCAGGGGGTGGTCCTCTCTGAGATCTACAAACCCAACTCCCAAAGTAACTAGTCTTTTAAAAGCAACGACACCAAAGCAGGTATAAGTTGAGCTATTTACACCGCTCCTCCCGGATACGAGATCCGATCTTCTCCCCAAGCACGTCCCAGCTTTCAACTAGTAAACTCAACTACTATCCACTTTCAGTTGCCAGCTCTTTAGCTGGGGTTGGCCTCGGCGCCCTGTGCATGGCAGATCTTTTCACAATAGTACGTGATCTTTCAACATGTTAGATCTGGAGTCAATTTTGGCGAAAGGGGGCTTCTCACCTCGTCACCACCAATGTGCCAACCAGCAGAGTTGCAGTATGTACCGTCCTGTGCAACCGTTAGTCAAGGAGAAACTGATTGAGAGGAAGGGAACCTACAAAAGTGCAGTCAGGGCACTGATCCCACTGGTTATCACCAGTGTTGCGGTTCTTGTAGGCCTCGCAGGCACACTTGGTGGCATCTGGGAGCATCTCAAACTCCTTGGCCCAAGTGTAGCTGACACTGAAGGGAGTACCGCCAATAGAAGAGTACTTTCTTTCGGAGACGCACACGGCAACGTTGTGCAGGTCGGCAAAGACTCTAGAGGCAAGTTAGTGAACCTCCAAGTGTTGGCTCAAGGGTGGACTGACCCGCTGGTGAGGGAGAGGAGAGCGGTGATGGTGCTGTACTTCATGTTGAATTGTTGTCAAGATTAATGAGGGAGAGAGAGATGGAGAGAATGGAGAGAATGGAGGCAGAGAGACAGATACAGAAGAGTGATGTGCCACTTTGGTTAGCCCTCAAGGTGATGATCCGGACTCAACTCGGTATATAACACCACATGAGGCATACTGTCCACGATCCTTCAATATCAACTAGATTGCTCAATGGAGTCTCCGCCTCGTATTCATCCATCCCCCCACGACTGCTGTTTCACGATGACCTCCTCAACTATACCTCTCGAGGCCATGATATCAAACCACGCGGCCACGTTATCAGCCTTACCTTCTTAAAACAGACAAGACTTGTCTCTACGTCACGAAGATCCTTAACGAAAACACGAAAAACCACAACGGCGTTTCCGAGAATCAATGCGATGTCCCTTTCATTAGTTCACAATCCTCCGCCGCTCTTATCCCAAGAAGAAAGACCGAAACAAGATCTACATCTCTTAGCATCCGTGAGGACCCTTTAGGATCTATATCTATCCAGTGACGTCTCTTGGCGCCAGGTTTTAGAGTTTGGCAGGTGACAAGGGGGTGTGTGTTGGCAGGGGTTTTTTGGAAGCTGGCGGAAACTTTGACAGGGGGTTGTTTCTAGAAAGATGATTGATGAGGAAAGTTGGGAGACGGATCGTAAGCTACAATGGAAAAGACGGCATCTGTATCTCGTAATGGAATCAACTCATGAAAGCGTGGTGAGTAGGTTGGAGCTCGTATGGGTTTGTGATATAATAGCTTGGGTTGAGACTCGATGAAATTCAGAAAAGAGCAATTACCATCACTCTCTTCTACTCAAGTCTTTTGATCTAAACACTCTCTATCTCTGCCAATATGCTCTCCTCGAGTTTCCTAGGTTTGGTCCTGGCGACCACTGCCAGTGCTGCTCCTTTCCATGGACTGAACAGCACCAAGTGGACTCCGGAGCATATCCTCCAGCCGGACGAGGTCATCCTCTACGGTGAAGGTCGCAGTAAGTAGCACGTCCCATCTTACTTTGGTTTGATTTTCCTTTTCAAAATTTTGTGTCACTCTTCCACGGTGTTGGAGACACTAACAAGATAACAGTGGAGGTCGTTCATGAGAGCGTCTATCACAACCTCATTGCATCCGATGGTATCTCGGAGGCCATTCCAGAAGTCCCCAAAGCCTTCCCTACCCCATCTCATCCCTTCAAGGCTCCCAAGTCCAACTCCCTCGAGAAACGTCAGTGTGACCTGACCACAGCTGTCGTCACAGACCGCTCTGAAACCTTTGTCGACTGGGACGTGCAAATGTCCCCCGTCATCATCGGCACCGGCGACGGCATAACCGTCTCGGTAACCTCTGGCTACAGCGTCAGCAACAGCGTGAGCGTGAGCGGCGGCGCAGACTGGACCGTCGTCAAGGACAAGCTTGGTCTATCCTTTGGCGTCGACTACAGCCGCACCTGGACTTCCTCCGCGAGCATCAACATTGCTGCCAAGGTTGCTGACGGTTACTCGGGAGTCATGATCACTAAACCTATCAAGACTAGAAAGTATGGTAGGGTCTTGAAGGGTTGCATTGGTTCTCAGACTGAGTCTGGTACCTTTTCTGCTGATTCATTCGAGGAGAAGGAGTATGCTGGTATCAAGTGGGTTTCTGGTAAGATATAATACTGCTGCTTCTAGTTGATATGCATTGACTAACTGAGTGATAGGCGCCATTACTCTCTGCTCCAAGAAGGAATTCCCTCTTTCTCGCTGCACCGGAAGTGGAAACTTTGTCTAAACACACAAGTTAGAATGAGCATGCACTCTAGAAAGACACTTGGCTTGGGAGTGGATGTTGGAAGTGGAGTGGGAGTGGCTTGGTAGCGTGTAAGCGAGGGTATATAGAGAAAACAGAGACCAGGTTTTTCATCAAACAAAAGCCGTCATCGTATAGGGGTTAGTACATCAGTTTGTGGTCAAGTTGAAGCACTGAAAACGCAAGTTCGAGTCTTGCTGACGGCAAAACAATTTCTTTTTTTGCCATTTTGTGATGCTACAAGGTTCTCGTCATGCAGGATTCTCAGATCATGGTGTGTCATTGTCATGCAAGGAACGAGGGGGACCAATGAGTGGAGTAGGGGTCATGTCCTGCATGTTCGGTTTCTCCGAATGGTTGTCAGGTTGTTGGGTCTCGAGAATGGTAAATAATATGAGCACAAAGGCTTTAGAGCTCGATTACTTTTTGTAGAGACGCTATATCCTGTCAGATGTGGTTGGGATAGCGAGTGTCAGATTTTTGTCATCTTGGACCACCACCACAGCCATGAACAATTTCTAACTTATTTCCAGATAACAGATAAGCGGTCGTAATAGTTAGCTACTTATCTCTTCTTCCTCGACGATCATGTATAGTTGTCCTAGCTGGCCTGTTGGCTGAGATACCAAAAGAAATACATCATGATCGACTTGGACCGACAGCCCTACATCACATACTAGCTCAGAGGAACCCGAAGACTTTGTTTCAAACGCTAGTTTAACTAATACTAGTCATTCTTAGATGCCAAGCCACTACTAGGGTATGCAGGATAAAATAGCCGGTAGGATTTGCTCGCCTCAGTGTAATTGACTGTGGTATTTCTATTAGGGCAATCTAAGATAAGATCAGCAAATGCCAAGTTTCAGCTGAGTCTTTTGTTCCTATTTATATAGATTTTTTGTAGAAAGATACGAGTAATAGCATTGCTGCAAATGGGCTTCGTTCAGCTTTCAATGAGTCTCGGAGGAAGTTTAGAAATGCTCAACTATTTTCACTCAAGTGACTCGAATGTACCAATACCGAGTTTAGCTAACTTGTGAAAACATTCAGCTTAATAAGACTAATTATAAAAGAGCTCCAAGAGAAATTTTGTCAAGATTGTAATATCTCTTGTCAGAAATTTCTACTGGAAAGTTTCCTATTCGCGAAAGTGGAAATATCCAAGGTACGGAATAAGTATCAACACCCCCAACCTTGTCCATAGATTCCTCCATCATCTTAGAGCATGGATAATATTGGCGACACGCTTCCATGACCTACATTTGAGAGACAGCAAGCGGCAGGTGAAGAGAATTACTCCTACTCCTCCCTATTCCGGCCTCGCCAGCATGACTACCAAAAGTCCGCCCTGGAGGAAGGCACAAATTAATATCCATTTCAACACGGAGGGCACCCAGCCTTTCCAACGTCGATTACATGACGATCATGGGCTCACTTCATGAATCACGAGCTCCGCCTCACGCTATAACACCAAGTCAAAATGGTCAATCCTCCAAAGTTTATGGCTAATTGGGCAAGACGAATGGGCTCAAGCCCAGACATGAACGGTAGAAGCCACCAATCTTCCCCCAAGGTGGCTAACACCAGGGCGGCGTCTTTATATCTCAACGTGGCAGCCGTTGGCTTCAGCTGGAGAGGCAATATCTGAGAAAATAGTTCCACTGAGCATGCTACGAAGTCTCGAGCCTGACACCTAGGATCTGGTGGTACCTGAGCTTCGAGACGGCCTCTGCCCCAGTCACGACGCTTTGATCAATAACCGTTTGATGAGATGGATGACTATCAACTACAAAGTAATTACATGGCGTTATTAACTATCTATGAAAGTAGCCTCAGTTCCAATCAGTTGCCAGTTGCCATACAATGGGGCCTTTCAGCTGAAAATTCGTGTGTTATTCAGAAACACCACCACTCTCATACACACCCTCTCCTCAACACACCCCCCTTCACATTTCCCAGTACTTAGCTCAAAATGTTATGCTATAGATTCATTGCGCTTTTCACGACTTTAGCTGTAGCTGGGACAGAGGCCTCTTTATGCAGGCCTGGCGATACCACATCGAAAGCCTCTACAACTCAATCAAGCACCACAGACTTAACCGCATTGACGACTCAAACCTCATCTGCGCCAAAGACGAATAACATCAATCGAGTCCCTCTGTGAATCCGACCCCGACTTCCGCAAGTGTCCCAAACCCAACTCTCAAGTTCAACGCTCTCCATGACCCGACCTGCGCCTCTGCCCAGCGCTTCTGGGGGAGCGCTGCGCTGAGACTCCAGTTGTTCCAGGATCTGACCTTGGACGAGTGTATCAAGAAGTGCTCTCAAGACTCGGAGTGTGTCGTAGTTCGGTCTGAGCATGGGCAGTACTGCAACACCTTCAAGGGCCGTCTCGCCGACATCCTGCCCATCAACCTTCAGCCAGTTGGGCCAAAGGTTTACGATAAAGAATGTTTCGAGTGTGCCTGTCTTAGCGTTTACGAAAGAGCGACGATGGATATGAGCACATTCCTAGGGGCATGGCAAAACATCCGGGATGTCCCATGGTAGATCATGAATAGTTTATCACACAAGAACATATAGACACGGGAGTGGACAGTGGATTGACTTCATCACATCGTTGCATTCAACTTTTATCTATAGAATTAAACACGACCAGTGACAGGGTGTTCTTCATTTAACCCTTGGCGGCACCAGCCTTGATGTGAAGAATGTCACCATCCTCCACGACATACTCCTTACCCTTGGTCATGATCTTGCCCTTGGCCTTGACCTCGGACTCGTCACCGAGCTCCTTGAGGGTATTGTAGTTGAAGACGAGAGCCTGAATGAAGGTCTTCTCGAAATCAGTGTGGATGACACCGGCGGCCTGGGGGGCCTTGGTGCCAGTGCGAATGGTCCATGATCGAACCTCATCAGGTCCGACAGTGAAGAAGCTGCCCAGCTGCAGGGTCTTGCGCATCTGGAGAATAACCTTGGGCAGAGCTGAGTCGGCGCCAACGTTCTTCTGCTCCTCCTTGGCCTCAGCCTCAGTCTCGAACTGGGTGAGACGAGACTCGTAGGAAACGGAGATGGGGATAAGAGGATCGCCCTTAGCGTTCTCGTTGATCCACTCGACAATCTTGGGAAGATGCTTGTTCTTCTTTCGGATAAAGTCCTTCTCAGAGAGGTTGACGAGGTAGACAACAGGCTTGGCCGTCAGGAGGAAGAGAGGGTTGATGACCTCGACCTGTTCGAGCGAGTTAGCATATGCTCGATGACCATGATCCAAAACGAAATCAGGTAGAAGATGTTGCTATCAGAGTAAAGTTTATCTCACGATGCCTCTAAGCGTTATTTAGGTGAGGCATTCGACGAGCTGGGATTAGATCAGGCCAATAGGCCTTTTGTCATCATACAAGCAGGGGGATAATGAAATGAGAAGTGAAAAAAGTCTTACCTCCTTGGGTCCCCAGGTGCCCTTGCGGACATCCTTGCCATCGTTGAGCCAAGCCAGGATCTTCTCAATGATCTCCTGCTCTTGACGGGCCTTCTTCTGCTCCAGACTCTGACCACCCATGCGGGTCTTCTTCTTCTGGTTCTCAAGAGCCTTCTCAACGAACTCAATATCCTTGAGTCGCAGCTCCTCGCTGATGATGTCGAGATCACGGGTGGGGTTCACGTCACCCTCAATGTGAATAATCTCGGCATCGTCGAAGCAACGAACCACCTGGAAGATGGCATCGACAGCACGAATGTGGGACAGGAAAGCGTTTCCAAGACCAGCGCCGGTGGACGAGCCGCGGGTCAGACCGGCAATGTCGTAGACGGTCAAGTTGGCGGGGACGACCGACTTGGGCTTGTACTTCTCGACTAGCCAGTCGAATCGGTCATCGGGGACGATGACACGAGCTTCCT
Source organism: Fusarium sp. NRRL 66088 (assembly GCA_013186415.1). Classification (NCBI taxonomy): domain Eukaryota; kingdom Fungi; phylum Ascomycota; class Sordariomycetes; order Hypocreales; family Nectriaceae; genus Fusarium; species Fusarium sp. NRRL 66088. The sequence goes on from JABCKD010000298.1 coordinate 27,238, forward strand.
CAGGGTCGATTGTGGCATAGGGGAAGTTCTTGATGCTGTCAGCACCCCGTATCTAAGGGCGGCGGGCGGCGAGGGGGCTTCATACAGCTGGGTTACCAAGGTTGCACTTGGTGATGGCCTGGAAGAGGGTGGATTTGCCGACGTTGGCCAGACCGACCTGGGTTGGGTGTTAGCACACGACCAAGATGGCATGACGTTTATCGGTGGAGGGGTAGCATACAATACCACTCTTCAAGTTGTTACCGGGCCTGCCCAGTGGGATCTTCTCCTCGACAACCGGCTTCTTAGGAGGCATCTTCTTTCTTGACTTGGCGTAGTTGCGACGTTGAACAAAAACGACCAAGCCGAAGCGAGTAGATGATGGAGCGTGTCCAAGAGCTGCAGAGCTTGCTGCGCGGGGTGCGAAGTGAGGGGAGATAGAAGCGAAGATGAGAGAGGATGTTAAGGGCTTCGTGGTGAAGAGATTGGTTGGCTAGTGCCAACCTCGATTGCCCTGGACGGCTTCGAAACGAGAGCGACGTCGAGGGAAGAGAGGGAAAGGGGAGGGAAAAGTGAAGGAGAAGAAATTTCTCTTTTTATTTGCGAGACGGAGCTTGCGAGATGAGATGAGAATTTGTTCCACCCCACCTTGGCTGGTAAGAGAGGTTGGGCCCCGCCAAGTTTTCGGCTACACGGAGAAGCAGTTGATCCGAATGAGAGAGAACCGGGGACAACGTCATTGGCTGACGAAAGCAGCCGATGTCGTAGGCAGGTATGACCGTGCGCAGAAGGAGAAAGATGGACCCTTGGAATTCTTGTGACGCTTACGCTGTACGCGGATAAAATGCCTGAGAGGTGAGTGGCAGTGAATCACCGCGGGTAGCGGCAGCCTGGACCTGGAGTCGGGTCAGGAACTGTGCCTTAGCTTCAGAGGCGTTGCAGGTTGCTTCGCCGAGTATTTGATTGTCAAGGCCAACGTCGATCCAGTCGGGCCGGGCACCTCCGCTTTCTTGTCCTTCAAACTTCCTTCTTCATTGTTCATGATCGCTTTTGGCTAGATTCTTGTCTTGGTTGATCTTCTTTGACCTCTCGAAGCCACCGACCCTCCACATTTTCCACCATATATTCGTACAGTGTCCCGGTCGCCCCGCCTTCACCCTACACCATCAACCCCAAGCTCTCCGACGCACACTGACGTCGCATCGTCGCATGCATCGCGACGCTTTCCGCGCCAACTCTTTATCATAATGCCTCGACCTAAAAAGAGCTCCTCCGTGAGTAGATCTCACAGGTCAACGCTATCGCTACAAAAGACCGAGATTACCATCCATGTCTACGACCTACTCCCTGTAAGACAAGCTACCTAACCCCGACTTCATCATGAAGCTCTAACCCGTGTGCCATTGATAGCCCGGCCGCCTCTCCTCAGTACTATGGACCGTCGGTGCCTCACTCCTTCACTCTGGCGTTGTAATCAACGGCAGGGAATACGCTTATGGTGGACACGACAAGCGAGGGCTTACAGGCGTGTACTGGACCAAGCCCAGAACCGAGCCTCCCGGAGGCACTTTTCGATGCGAGATCCTACACGGCTTCACTCTTGCGAGCGATCAGGAGATTGATGCGACACTTCGGGCGGCCTCGGACGAGTTCCTCGGTACCTCGTACAACCTCCTAACAAAGAACTGCAACCACTTTACATCATACCTATGCAAGAAGCTCACAGGCCAACCCGGCCCCTCTTGGCTAAACCGCGCCGCCAGTATCGGTGTGGCATTGCCATGCGTCGTCCCGCGAGACTGGATCGAACCCCCCGAATACGATACCAGTGATGGTGCCCTGTTAGACGATTACGATAACTCGGACGAACATTCCCGTATGTTGGGAGCATCTGCTCCACATCTCTTGACAGAGAGCAACGACGGCAGTGTATATGATGAAGAATGGGACAGCGAAGAAGAGAGAAGGCGTGGTGGTAGTGGCAAAGGAAAGCAAGCCATGCGAGACTCCGATGGGCGACGACTGCCCCCGGCTGAAAGGCTCCCGCGGCGATAGGACCAGGAGTCATGATATTGGGTACGCATTGCAGCCAATTTGGCTGGATCACTTTGTTTTGGTGTTTGGAGTTTGGCGGCTCCTTCAAATCGGTCAGCACGATACCAATGGTTTTAAGAGTTGGGGCAGATTCATTCGTTACGAACTTGCTGGTCAGCGCAAGTTAGGTCTTGTTCATTTGTATAGTAGTCGTACAGAGTATGAATAGTACATTCACTTCCAACCTCCCCCTTGCGGCTGAAGCATCAAACAGTATAAACCCGAACAACCCAATTCCAGCCCATTTTACAGACGTCTGGGCTTCTCGCTTCTGGTTCCGGCAAACTTGACTCTTGTGGAATCGGCCACACGGACAATCTTGTCACGCAGGACCTTGCCTTCTGGGCTCATCAGGACCTTGAGGGCCGCCTCTCGTCCCTGACCGAAGCCTCGTAGCACCACCTCCAACCGGTTGATCTTCATGGGCCAGCCGGTGTGGATCAATCGCTCCAGGACGTACTTTGTGAGGGAGTAGGCGGAATCGAATGTGCCTCGTCGAAACTTGCGGAAGCCAATGTTGCCGGCCGAGAGGGAAATGATGGGCTCGCGATTGGGCTTTGTGCAGGTGATGTGGGTGTTGTGCTTGTGCGAGTAGATGTGGAAGTGGTATGGCTCGAGATCGTCCTCCTTGGCTTGTGCTGCCCGCAAGGCCCCTCCTCCGAGAGGGCTCATGTCGAGATTGGTCTTCTTCAGAGCGTTGAGGGCGAGGCTCTGGGAAAGACTGGCCATGGCATTGTTCTGAGGCGTCTGGGCGGCGTTCGGCTGTGACTTGCCGTAGATGCTCTGGAGGAACGACGAGGCGCTGGGTTGGCCCAGGACCCTCTTCCGGGGTGCTCGAGGCGGAGGGGGTGGGAGGTCATCATCGCGGCGGGCACTCGTCTGTGAGATTGGGCGGGCAATCTGGAAGGAGGACTTGGAGGCGGTGGCTCGGGGTGCCCGGAGGATCGATTGCGCCGCGAGGCGACTCGTCAATGGCCGACTCATCTTGTGCGCATTGCCCGGGAGTGAGCGAATCTTTGATGGTGGTGTCGTCGGCTCCTGCCAATTTTTCCTCCGATCCAATGCTCCAACGGGCCGGGGTCCGGCGGTTCTGCCGAGGCTTTGCCGTCTCGCCCGCCTTCCTCCCGCCCCGAACCGAGATCGCAAACCAAAATTTCCTCGCGCCTCTTCCACCACCTTCCACCGTCCATTTTTCCTATCCCAAACGCCTCAATCCACGTTCAATCGTGTTCTGTGGAGGGCTTCTTGTCTCTTTGTGTTGTTGCAATCATGAACTCCCTCGCGAGAAGAACGGCACCCTCGGAAAAGGCCCTCTCACGGGCCTCTGCTCAGCTCTCCGCCGGCACATGTCCCGCCTACCGGAGACTAGCCTCCCAGCTCTCACAGAATGCCGTTCGCGATGGCGCAAGGTCACAAGGCCCAATGCTGTCCGGTGCAGTTCGATCGCCGTTGAGATCTTCCTTCTTGCCCTCCGAGCTACGCCTCTCCCCCACTTACACCGTACAAACTCGCCTCTTCCACCTCTCCAGCCGTCTATCTCAAGAAGATAAACCAAAGACCGAAAAGTCAGCCTCAGGTGCCGCTGCGACCGACGCCAAGGAGAAGAAGCCCACTGAGGCCGAGTCGGAGAACAAGTCCGAGACCAAGCCTGAGGAGGAGCAGTCCAAGAAGACCGAGGAGGGCGAGAAGGGTGAGAACGGCGAGGATGCCGGCAAGGAAGGAAAGGAAGGCAAGGAGGAGGGTAAGGAAAAGAAGGAGGATATCCCTCCTCCCCCTCCTCATGGTGACAAGACTCCCTGGCAGGTATTCATGGAGACCATGAACACCGAGTTCCAGAAGTCGCAAGAGTGGAATGAGTCTACTAAGCAGATCGGCGCCGCTGCCAACCAGTTCGCCGAGAGCGAGGGTGTGCGACGTGCTCGCGAGGCCTACGAAAAGTCCACCGGCGCCGTTTCTTCAACTGTCACCAAGGGTGCCAAGGTAACCGCCAGCGCCATCGGCAAGGGCGCTACTTGGACCTGGGATACCTCAGTTATGAAGGGCGTTCGCAAGGCTGCCAACGTTACTGGTGACGCCATGGACAAGGCTACTCAGCCTATCCGAAACACCGAGGCTTATAAGGACGTCAAGAATGTCATCGATGATGGCAGCTCTTCACGATACGGTGGATGGGTTGAGAAGGAGGAGCGCCGGAAACGCCGAGAGGCCATGGATAAGAAGCGAGGATTCAAGGCTGGTGAGGTTATGGAGGAGGATCCCAAGTGAGTTTACTTGTTCCAGTTTCGAGTGCATTTCTAACTTGCGCAGTGCCGGCACCAGCGTGACGGTCCACAAGGACGCGGCATGGAAGGAGGCTTGGAGAGATTTCCGTGACCAGAACCAGTTCGTGCAGAGCATCTTCAGTATGAAGGGCAAGTACGAGGAGTCTGAGAATCCGCTTGTGTCAACGGCTCGAAGCATTACGGATCGTATCGCCGGCTTCTTTGCCGAGAACGAGACGGCCATGGTTATCAAGAAGTTCCGAGCCATGGATCCTAGCTTCCAGGTGGAGCCCTTCCTCCAGGAGCTTCGAGAATACATTCTCCCCGAGGTGCTGGATGCCTACGTCAAGGGAGAGACTGAGACTCTGAAGCTCTGGCTGTCGGCCGCTCAGTACTCTGTGTACGAGGCCTTGACCAAGCAATACCTCCAGGCGGGCATGAAGTCTGACGGAAAGATTCTCGATATCCGAAACGTCGACATTCTGCGAGCACGCATGCTCGACCCCGGTGAGGTTCCCGTCTTTATCATTACCTGCCGTACCCAGGAGGTCCACGTCTACCGCAACGCCAAGACCAATGAGCTTGCGGCTGGTATGGAGGACAAGGTGCAGCTGGTGACCTATGCCATCGGCATCACGCGTGTGCCTGAGGACGTCAACAACCCCGAGACACGGGGATGGCGTCTGATTGAGATGCAGAAGAGCGGACGAGACTGGTACTAAGGGGTTGCATCCATCAATTCACATCCGGCGTCAGGGGTTGGGGTGCACTTTGTGGGTATCCGGAAAGAGGGCGGTTCACGACGGTTCGCCTAATATGTGTTTATAACTGTACAATATGTGCCATCATGTGGGATTATGAGAGCGGGGGGCATTCGACACGAACAACAAAACCACACAACAACAACAAAACGAATGAGCATTCATGGGGGGAATGGGGTTATGGGGCTGTACAAATCAGCAAACAAAAGGACAAACCACGCCGCTCTGCTTGCCTCGGGATGAGGCTTCTTTGTATGTATGTATGATTAACTGATGGAGGAGATGGACGACGATATCAAGATGGGTGGGAAGCATTCATAAGAAAAAAGGATGGACTATAGACATCGCAACCTAAAAGTTGCCTTGAGTTTTTCAAGGCCAATACATATTCAAGGCTTGAAGCCGACTAAGCAATCTGGTATATGCGTCGCACACAGAGGTATCATTCGTCCTTGTCGTTGTCCTTCTCATCCTCACCCTTCTTACCCTCGTCCTTCTTGTCAGCCTCTTTCTCACCTACATCTTTCTCCTCCTCATCTTTCTCCTTCTTCTCATCCTTCTTTTGCTTCTTAGTCTCCCTCTCCTCGCCTTGCTCTCTCAAAATCCTCCTCACCTCCATCAACTCCAACCCCAGCAAATTCTGCCCCCAACTCTCCCTCGCAGCCTCCGCATCAGCCGCCTTAAACCCAATACCCCAAATCCTATCAAAAGGACTCGCCTCAACAATCTCCCTCTCCCCCGTACTAAGCAACATCTCACGCAATGACCCCTCGATAGGCTCATACTTGCGCTTAACAGCGCTCTTACCCTTGGCCGGCGTACCCTTCTGGAACCCCTCCTCGGAAACGGCGTTTGTAAACTTGAGGATATTACCCCGGCGCACAATGTCCCGGCGGTGGGCGTTCCAGGTTGCCTCGTCAAAGTTGGAGACTTTGCGGCCGAGGGACTTTACCTCGCGGGGATGTCCGGCGCGGAGGATCTGGAGGGCGACTTTTTCGTCGTTGAAGAGGAGGGCTTTGTGATGCATCATGTAGCTTGACCTTGATCAACCATGATTTCACTTACAACCTTTTCAACTTTTTTACTTACTGCTCGGCTGTCTTGTACGTCTTCTTTTCATCTCCGTCATCGCGAAAGGGACAGTAGTACCACTGCGAGAGGTATCCAGCAACAGGATCCGTCTCGCGCCAGAAGTACAAGGGGTTTGACGAAGAAGAAGAAGAGCTTTCAGCCATTTTGCCCAACACAAGTGATGAAAGAGGACGATGATTCCTTAGGGGTTTAGACAATCTCTCAGCTGTCTTATAAGTGCCTGGACGCATATTCATGGCTTGCGCTGTCAGCCTTACAGGGAGTGGAACTTGTTAGCGCAGGGGGCTGAGTCCTCGCCGTTGAGTCACGGACGGGGCGGCCTGGGGTTGGTAGGTTGAGGCTTGTTTCTGCCTGGGCTCTCAAACCATGTCTCGCCTTATCATAGATACTAAATTTGATTGCCTGTTAACATCTTTTGTCGTGTTTTGCTAGTTCTTCTCATCCCTAAGTGTATGTAGGGGCTGGGACGAGCCCCAGTATCAGGGTTGTGGTGTGGGACAACAATCAACAATGCTTCAGCCTGGGGGCTTTCTCCCTTGTCCAAACTCCCCATTTTATGAGAGGACCACTAAACGAATGGCAAAAAGTAATTGTCAGGGCCGCTAGATAGTTGCTGGCCTTAGGTTTCGGCCTCAGATGGGACAGGGGTGCCCCAGCCAAAACATCGACCTTTGAAGCTCAAAAAGGTTGGAGACTGAGGGATTTGAACCCCCGGCCTTCTGCAGATGCTTTAATGCAAAGCAGACGTGGGAGAAGCTTCAATTTGCTTGGGGTAAAGAGGCTACTCTTGACAGCATCCTGCTTGTGTTGGTGGGCGGACACAATAGGTAGCCACAGGGCTGTAACAGAGTGAACTATATCGTCGCGCCACCGTAGCAGCAAATAGAAACAACAATTAAATAGTAAAAAGAAACCTCGGGTGGAATTAATGAGCAGCGATGGTGACGAACTGGCAAGAGAGAGTAGAAATACAAAAAGGAAAAAAAGCTGGTTGACCTGGGAGTCGAACCCAGACTAAAGTCGCACCTGATCGCTTCGCCCAGTGCCCGCAGGCAGGGGGCAAAGCGACCAGACAGAGGAACTTTGTCCTACCGCTAGACCAATCAACCAATTTATCGAACTAATTATTGTGGGTCTGTCAGACAATTGTTGATTATCCATTGCCTGTTAGTCGTCATTGCAAGTTTATTGGTAAGTACCTCCCATTGCGTGGTCGCCTCTGCACTTATAAAGTAGCCAATCTTAGACACGCTATCAGCTCGCTTTTAGCTCTGCCCCCACGTCTGTTAACCCCCACATGAAACAACCCCACTCTCCCCTTCACAACACCAGTACCAAGCAGTGGTGAACCTCAAGTGAAGCCCGGCTTCATTCTTGGTTGGAGTGCCATCCGCATATTTCTTAGCTCCTCATGGAACTTTGACGCACTGACACAGCGACCTTGTTTAAGAATACACACAGCCCAGATACGATAATTAACATTACCCTACCCAATCTTACACCTGGTTTCACTACGTGACATCAACATCCGGCAAGCAAACACAGATACACCCTGCCCAACGGCTCGCTCACTCCTGATGACCGCCACTTCGATCCTGAGCTCGATCATTTCCTGGCCGTTGGAACACGACGCGGCTTCTTGCGTCTCTGCGTTGGCTACCTCTGAAAGGCATTACCAGGCGACACCACGTGGAGGTGCAGAGTCCGACTTCGTCACCCGACCCCGCAGGGCCCTTCTAAATGAAGACTTCCTTGCTTCGATAGCTCGGAGATGTTGCTCATATCGGGAATGCGCAACCTTCCTGACCAAAACTTGGACAGGGACCGAACTTCTCAAGGATGAACGGCCTTCCCAACCCGAATGGGACGGGGGACGCTGCCATGAAGGCATCGACCTTCCTGACTGGCAAAAAGACAGACAGGGCGACGACCATGCCATCGGGGCAGAGGGTCTCACTGAGCTGGAAGACACAGTGGCGTCTGGTTCAAAAGCACCCTGACGACTTTGAAGCGTTTGTCATAGACAAGCTTGGACCCTACCAAACAGGTGAGCAATATCGAGGCCCATGTTGAACAAAATTGGGTTGGGGGTGATATAACTTAACGATCACTCCTCCACTGGACCAGCCAGTACCCTTCTCTCAATGGGATCCCTCACCCTGCTCTGGCGAGAAATGAGAACCGCCGGGTGATCCTCATCGATGTACAGATCAATCCCATGCTCTGGGCGATATGGAAGACCTCGAGGAAACTTTTGGGCGTTGTAGAAGATAGCCCAGCCGGCGAGCTCGGCGCTGAACTTCTTGGACTCGCCTGCTTCAAGCATGGCCTTCATTCTGTCCATCCGCTCAAGAGTCCTAGTGTGACCCATGGTCTTCTCAGGGTTATGGCGGTTAGCTTCAGCTTGACGTACCTGATGGCAATTCTGCAGAGCCTCCCACTTCCGTTGCTGATCGGACTTCCGAACCAAAGCTGATTGTTCCGCAGCATCTATCTTCTTGGCGTCGGTGGCCACGCGCTTTGGGGGTGGAGGGGGGATAACTCCCTCCTCTTGTCGCTTTAGCTGTCTCTCTTGTCGCGTCTTGACCGTTTTCTTAATGAAATGCTGTTGAATAGCAGACAATGGGGCGTATCCTTTGTCGGCGGCTTGCTTTACAGCATCCACAAGCTCGGGATGCCTTAAGAAAAGGTTGGGGAAGTACTGGTGAACCTCGTCGAGTGTCACTGGCTTCTTTTCCTTTTCTTGCCGTCGCATGAGAGTCTGCAGGACCGTGTATGAACCCGGTCTCGACAACGCCACGTTGGGGTCTTGAGATGTGCTTCTCAAGAAATGGGTAGCCGCCCAAGTGAGCAAGGCTGGGCTTTTGATCTCGACATCGGTAATGTTGCAAGCAACATTCCACATGAGATCCCACATGGCACCTCGAGGCTCGTTACTGTTGTGATAGATGTACTGACCGTGCCAAATGCGGATGATGACTTGCTGTATCTTCTTGTCCGAGTCCTGCGCTAGGTAAATCCGGGGCTTTGTTCCGAACATCTTGAGATCGACCTGGAGGTCGACGTAGGTGAGCGACAATCCACGACTGGTTACTAGCCACTTCGCTTCTTGCCAAATCTCGTCACCCATAACTACCAAGAGGCGGTCATCGCTAACGAGTTCCTTGACGAGTTCGAGACATGCTTCGCGAAGTGCCGGCCAGTTACTGAACCGAGTTTCCCACTGAGGTCCATTATCGTGGTCATACTCGAGGCGGAATGGGAACAAATCAAGGGTTTTGATGCCACTGTCAAGTCCCATCTTTGTCTATAAATCGCCAAGATCAGATTCACTAACTTCATCACAATAGGAAGTACGCACCTGCTGTACCCAGAGGCTGGGACTATCAGGGTCCATGACATGGCTGAAGACCGAATTTCCAGATGTAAAGGTCGGATAGTGCCACAGCATTGCGACTTTGGATCGGGCCGGGCCCGATGGGGCTGCCATTTGTCGCATATCAATCTGACCATCCGAGAGAGATTCGATCTTGGCGCAGAATAGTTGCCAAGCGTCCTTCATGGTGACGCAATGTGTGTCCCAGTCGGACCTGTCTGGTCTACTGAGGAATGCGTCAATTGGCACAAGTGACTGATCCGCTGGCGCATGAGGAGCATCGAGAAATGCCACGAGTTTGCTCTTTAGGGCTGAGGATGGAATAAGCTCCAAGGCGAAGTCGAGAAACGTTGAGGCCTGTGTCTCAAGGCCAAGGATCGTAGCTGTAGCTTCGACGGAATCCTGTTGAGATGGTACAGAGATCGTATTGTTAGCTATCACCTCGTATGCTGCCTTGACGTCGTTTGGGAGGACGAGGCCTGTTGTTGCGTCAAAGACTGCCCCGGAATCGTCATGGCCTTCGGTTTGGCCGTTGGCAGACAAATCGGTCGCGAGAGGCTGGGTGATAAAGAAGCCGTTGCTGGACATGGCTTCGGATTCTGTCTTTTTGTTGTATATTTGTTTAAGCACGAGTTAATCGTTGCGATACGCTTCGGTGTCAAATCAAGTCGATGTTGGCGTAAAGTCCAAGCCATCAAAACTTCTTGAGTAGGTGTCTTTGACCATTGCCTCTATCTTCTCGGTCCCCCGAGAGGTGGCTCCTTCCTCAGTTGGACCTTGCCGTTGCGATATGCATCACGGCAGACTCAACTCGCTCCTTCCTTCCCTCGAGGTGGTGGAAGAGTTGCTCAAACGACCGTACCTGGCCGAGGTCCATAGTGATAGCATCAAGTTCACCAAGTAATTCAAAGCATTCCTAATCCAGGTGCATCTATTATTTAGAGATTTATATTTCTACTAGCTGTAGTGTTGAAGTGTAGGATACAATCCTCCTTCTCCTGATGTGCAGAGAGGGGCGGCTCGAGGCACCGCCAATCTTAGTCTTCAGTCTTCACCTGAGGAAGGAGAGATGCTGGACCAGACGCTCCGAGCAGTTCATGCATGTAACCCGTGGCAGGTAGGCGGTAGATACTCGCCGATACTGGGCCATTCCTCCTCTCTCTTTTCTTCTTCCTCATCCCACAATAACATGTAAGTTCCATTCCCATTTGGACTTCGTCGCCCATGCCTCCAGCCCAATCTACCTGAATCCATTCTTTACGGGTGTATCATTAGATATAGCTCGTCTTGCCTGGCAGCTTCTTATCCTTGTCTCTCGTCCTCTAGCCCTTATTCCCCGACACAGTCGTCCTTCCGCTTGATGTCCAAGCAGGCAATCCGACTTTGGCCCTTTGTCTACTTTTCTACTTCCTTCGCGACCCCCCAGCACGGTATTCTCAGACTCATGAGAATTCCATATCGCCTTCCTCCCAGGGCCATGATCCTTCCATATTCCCGTTGTTTATGAGGCACATGCTGACATCTTGCTTGATATAGGGAACACCTACTCACCAACCTTGTAAGTCCCAGCGTTGTCTCCGTATTGCCTGCTTATACTGACTAGACTTTAGACGGCAATGAGCCTCAGTGTTGTAAGTTCACCCCTGCTGATCCTCCCTATCCATATGTTTACTGACTTGGTGCTAGCTCCCCAACCGCCTCGTGTGTAAACCTTCTTTCGACGACAGATGAACTAGGCTTTGTAGACTGACATGCATTAGATGAGTGGGGGGCCGCCCGCCGGGTCCAACGAGACCCGAAAGTCCTCTGCGGAGGCCACCCCTTCGGGGGTGCTATCCAACACCACCGCCGCCGCCAGCACCTCCTCGTCGAGGAACGGGGGCAAGACCAGAGGGACCTCGCAGTCCCGGTCGGGGGCGGGGCGGGCTGCGAAGCCCCCCCGCCAGAAGTGCCCTCACTGCGGAAAGTGGGGGGCACACCGACCAGATGAGTGCTGGTCAAGACCAGCAGGACGTAAGTCTTTTGCGAACACTGAATCACCGACAGAACAAGTTAACAATCCTAGCCACCGTGGTCAACCACATTTCCGTTGCCCCTGGGGCACGCGTTTTTGCGGGGGCGGTAAGTTTTGACCTTATTCTTTCATCGTTGTGTATTGTTTGTTGGCTGACCCAGGAGTGTAGGTGACCAGTGGCCGTGTGGCCAAGCCCAAGGGCAAGGCCAAGCCCAAGGGGAAGAAGGGGGGCAAGACCAGCACCAAGTGAGGGTGTGGGCTGGCGACCAGATGTCGTTGTGGCTGTTTTTTTGTCTTTTTTTTTGTCCTCAAAATAAATGACATCCGTGGGCACATTATGAGGACCATTCGTGATACCATTCAGCACTAACTTGTCATTAATTAATGAGTAGGGACAGCCATAGGTGAAGAATCAGGCAATACCCTATCAGGACATTGATAAAAACAGGGTAATTGAACACCATGCTACGCGATAAACTAGGTTAAAAAATAAAAGGAACCGCACCTTGGAAGGGCTCTTCACAGGGGCAAAAATGGAGACTGAGGGATTTGAACCCCCGACCTTCTGCAGAAGCGAAGATGCAAAGCAGACGTGATTCCCCTACACCAAATCCCCTGTTGCTTGTTATTCTGTTCGTCAAATTGCTTCATATATGCTCGGAACCCCTAAGAGCCAACAACACTACACTTTGTCCGCCACCACCCGGAAGACGTGTTTATAGAGACCATGGAAGGAGCGACGAGCGTGTATTTCCTATGCTCTTTGTAATGTATCTCTTAATTGTGCTTTGGGGTTTGGTAGAAGCGCAAGCTGAAAGGCAACACAAACCATAATCCCCGTCACTCGCACCAGCCACATCAAACAATTAAAGTTTTTAAACAGGGTGGTTCCGAACTGAAGCTCCGCTCACCATGGTGAATTGGAAGCAATCGACGAGTTTTATACAAGCACCCAAGCCGCTCAGACAGGTGGCGAGGCTACCACTGAGGCAAACGGCCTTCTGAATGACTTTCATGGATGAATCCAACCCCGCACATACCGATTGAAATAAATGCGCCAGTCTCCATCGAGCCGTAGAATTCGATCACATATTTCCAACGAAGAGCAGGCAAAGCTGATTGCTCTCGAATACGAACATTAATCTTTTACTGGCTCACTACATTCGCCCTGGTGCAAGAAAGTATTCCGCGAGCGTGGAGAGACAAGACAGGAGGTGATATTGAGACCTTTTCCTATCTGCATACCTTCTATCGCGAATTGAAATGGCTTCTAGCTAGAACAATCCTCACATGAGGGCTGGGATGTTCATTCCGACACCCGGCAGCCGATTGATCGAACGCCCTAGAAACAATCGGCAACATGCAGATGCAGGCTTCCTGGCGCGCAAATAGACAGCTAGGCATTGGCGAATCCGACACAACTGCCGACATCATGGCGCATTTCCGACAAGGGGGTCCGGGTATTGTGGACATGAGCCGAGGAGGCACAGGGCGTCCGAGGAAACAACTGAAGGCAATGGTCCCGGATTGACATATTCATGAAGCATCGAATGACTGTAGCAAGGTGGACGGACGGGTTTTAGTCTTTGGATAAGTTGGTTTACTAACTATTCACTTGCCCCTAAAGACGAGGTGATAGACGTGTCGTTGAATTAACGTGCAGCGTAACGGCTTTATCCTCATTCTAAGGTCTAAATATAAGGTAAAATTGCCTTACGTTTGGGTGAACCATGGAATATTACATTGGTATTTACTACGATCTTATGATGATATCTTCAAATCTTTATGTAGAGAAGTCAACGTTTTGCTGTTGGATGGGGCTGGCTGGGTGGTTGAGCTTAAACCAACGCCTACCGATTCTTCGACAGCAATTGAAAAAACCGACAAGATCTATGTACAGGACGAATTGATCTCCCAATAAACCAATCCTCAGAAATCCCGACTGCGTGCATACAGCAAGCTTATCAATCAGTGCCTATTCATTGACACACACACACCTCGCACTTCCGGCCGAGACGGGGTCCCCCGCGTCGGAAGCTTCTCCCCTGTACTTTTTGTCAGAGTGGGGGAAGAAGACCAGAGAAAGGTAAAGGTGGTCGGGGACTTCGGAATCTCAAACCTCGACACAACATCAACAGTGTCAATCGATACTCATTGTTTCACACGAGGCATCGCATAACTTTGAAAAATCTACGATGGACCACGTCGAGCGCCAGATGGCTCAACAAGCCGCCCAAGACCTCAGCCTGTAAGCAGTCCTCTATTCCTCCTTTCTCATTCCCTCCAACTAATCCAATTCTCCTAGCTCCTCCCTCGCCACACCCCTCAACTTCATCCTCCTCTCCGCCGTCCTCTACACAGCTTACGCCCTCCTACGTCCATCCCCGCCTCCCTCTCTCCCCCGCGACGCCCCCTCCACCGTCTTCCGCACATACACACCACACACACTGCTGCCTTTCAACGGCGAGGATGACAAGCCTGTGTACCTGGCTGTTAGGGGCCGCGTCTTTGACGTGACGCGCGGGCGCAACTTTTACGGCCCCGGTGGTCCTTATAGCAACTTTGCAGGCCGTGATGCGAGCCGTGGTCTTGCATGTGGAAGCTTTGATGAGGACATGCTGACAAAGGATCTGGATGGACCGCTTGACAAGCTCGAGGGCTTGGACGGCGAGCAGATGGAGGCGCTACAAGGTTGGGAAGAGAGATTCCTGGAAAAGTACGATGTCGTCGGACGTTTGGTATCTGTCGCCGATGCCGAGAAGCCTTAAAGAGGAAACAAATCATGTAGTAGACGCAAGCAGCAATCGTATCTTTAGCAAAAAAACCGGCAGTGAACCGCATTCCTTCATTACTATAACAAAGCAGATATTTCCCCTCTGACGCATGGGCTCTATCCCGACAGGTCGTCTTACCCAGAAAAAAAAAACAATAAACAAGTAGTAAAAAAAGAATTTCAGAATCCACGCAACCAAACTCCGTGCAATGCCTCCTATACACTTTGTGCGTGGACGTAACACGCGGGCCCCGAAGCAGACAGGTACTATATATCTTTAAAAAGAAAAAAGTAGAGGCTAGTTCGCCGAGAGTAAGGGGAGGGGAAGAGTTAAAAAGAAAAAAAGAGTTGCTTCGTTCGCTTGAATCATACATTTGCGCCCGACATTTCTAGAATCGTCGCTGCTTTGCGTACTAGGGCCGCCGTCTTGGCTATGATGCGTTGGGCGCTCCTCCAGTCTCCCGTCTCAATAGTATCGCGGATGGCGGGGAAGAAGGCCGAGTCATAGGCCGACCAAGCTTGTGGTCCAAAGACGACGTGCCTGAACTGTGTACGGTTGGGGATCTACAAACGTTAGTGGAGTTCTTGACCAAGTGGATATCAACACTTACACCACCGCCAAGTTCTAGGTCTAGAAGCGTCGTCTCAAAGTAGGACATCTTGTTGTTGTACATCAACCGGGCGTTACCAATGTCGTTGGCCTCCCAGCCTCCGTTACCCAGGACCTCGCGGTCCCAGTCCATCTCCCACTTCTCAAAGCTGGCTGCGTTGTTCTGCACAAGTGTAACGGCGTCCTTGAGCTCCTTGAACGAGACTGACTTTGGTTGATTTTGCTGGCCTGCCCACTTTTCCAGGTCCGCCACCCACTGTCCCAGCTTCTGGCCATACCACGCCATATCGAAGGGTAGGATGGGACGATCAGCAATATCGAGGATGAGAAGGCCCATCAGTTGAGCCATGACGCCGTGGTACCTGAATTCGGGATCGATCACGCTCTCTACCAGGTCGAACTTGTCGTAGCTCGTGTGATAGGGGTATGCGCCGCCCTCGAATGCAACGTCCAGAGAGCTGGTGCCCGCGATATCCTGGAAAGCCACGTAATCGCTTCCCGCACCCAGGCCCTCAATCTCGGCATTACTCTGATCCCAGAGCTCCCGCAGGGTGCTGTTGGTGTGAGGATCAACAACACGGGCGAGGGCGTGGAGGACAGACTTCCTGAATACAGGAGATCCGGATGCGCGAAACTTGTCGCCAGCAACAACCGTGTCAAGGTTGATATACGCAAAGGCATTGTCTCGTAGATTGTCGAGATTTCTCTCGACATACTCGGTCGATCCAATAAGATTGTACTCTTCGGCATCCCAAGACATGAACTCAATGGTCCTCAGGGGTCGCCATCCTCTTTGGACAAGATCGCCAAAGATTCGAGCCATCTCGATCATGACCGCCGTGCCCGAGTGAGGGTCAGTAGCTCCGAAAGCCCAGGAATCACGGTGGTTACCGATGATGATCGACTTGGACGTCTGCTCCATGCCGTTGATGCGACCGTAGACGTTCCAGATAGGCTGCTTCTCTTCCTCATCCTGTATGTTCTTCAGACGCACAATTGGTGACTTGTCATCGCCCGTCCACCACTCAATCTCTGAAACACCGCCTTGCCATTTCTCGGGCACCTTTTCGCCGTGCCCCTTGAGGTGTTCCAGAAGGACCTTGGCGTCTCTCCACGCCAGGGGAAGACTGGGGATGTGAACCAAACCAGGAGAGTCCTCTGGCTTCATCCTTGGCGAACTCTCCTTGCTCTCCCATCCAGGCGTCAAGACATCACCAACGACCCAGCTCATGAGACTAACAGATCCTCTCTGGACGGCGTCTTCGGGCATCCATGGTCCGTTGGGTGCGACTGTGCCCTTCTTGAACCCATCGTCTCCGGGGTCGCTGTAGATGATGCAGCCTGCAAAACCAGCCATCTCGGCGGCTTTGACCTTGAGGGCTCGGTCCTGTTGAGTTCCGCCATATCGGACAAGTGCGATAGCACCCTTAGTCTTGATGCCCTTCTCTTTTAGCACCTTAAAGTCCTCCCTCGATCCATAATTGGCGTAGATCAGAGGTCCCTTGACGTCGCCTGACTTGGAGTGTCCGTGGAAAGCATACGTCTGCCGTCCCGCTGTTTCGCCACCAACCTCCTCCTCTTCAAGCTTGGCCGTCCAGATGGCCTTCTTACTATCCTTGCTGTCCATAATCTGCACTGCCCGACCGTCCTTTTTGGGGTAGTTGATGTAAACATGGTACTCATCCATAGACACCTCGTCGAGCATCGCCTTGCTGAACATGCTCTGAACGTCCATGGCTGTCGCGAAATCGCCCTCGGTGCCGGCGATGTGGGCGTAATTAGTAAAGTGTTGCACACAGGCGCGCATCCTTAGAGGATCGACAGTGCGTAGAATATGTTGTCGTAGATCCTCAGGGTTGTAGCGGAAACCACCTCCTAGGCGATCTGACAGACCACCAAACATGTCGCTGGCGAATAGGAGATAGAAGAATCCGACAACGATGGTGATGGCAAGACTGCGCACGGCAAAGAGGATGATTGCCGTCTTGTCAATCTTGGGCCAGTTGAACCTCCTTGTTTCGGTCTGCGTCTCCTCACCTTCGCCGGTGGCGGCCTCGGTATCATCTGTGGAAGCGGCCGGCGCATCGGGTCGTTGGGGGAGGGTTATTCGCAATCGGGGTAACCTTGGCCGCCAAGACCATTTCCACCGCGGCAGAGTCAGATATGAGCCTATTCGTTTCCCCCACTGGGAACCGCGTGAGCGATCGGGTTCCTCAATGTCCATCTCCTGCATCTCGCGCCGCACCTGAGCGGCCTCATCATCACTGTCGCTGTCGCTAGCCCACAGGCTGTCCTCGTCATCAGTTTCCACTGTCGGCGGCCGGTAGCCGTCGGGTCTGCGGGATGAGCCAGCGCCGCTCGAGGACTGAAGCAGGCCTTGCGATTCTGCCTCGGTGGCATTCCGCTCGTTGGTCGGCGACCTCGGGGCAGGACCCCAGTCGTCGGGATCATAGTGACTGCCACTGGCTATAGCCTGGTCGTAGGTGGGAGGTATGGGGTCGTAGAAGGGAGCCTTCTCGGAAGGCATGTTGAAGGCGTTGGAGCGCTACGGCGCCCTCGGTTCTTTGAAAGTTCGGAAGAGGATCGATTCGGGTGTCACAAGAGACGGGGGATAAGCGAGAAATCCATCCGCTGATGGATGGATGGATAGATGGATTCAGATAAAGGAGTGGGCGATTCGGATCGTGTAGGAGCAGTCTAGAGGCGACGTACAGATAAGAAATGAGCGTCAGGAAGGAAAGACAAGAGACAAACTCGGACGCCAGGATCGCATCGCCAAAGTCCGCAAGCCCAGAGCCCAGGATAACGCGATTAGAATGCCTGACGTTGCAAATGGGCAAAAAGTTGAGCAGGTCAAATACGAGTGCGTGGATGCGACGGGGATGATGGCGAAGCACTGGAGTGTCCACGTAAGGGACCGGAGCCCACTATAACCCGCCGGTTAGTACGGAGGAACGGTCTTGGAGCTGGTGACTCTGGGGAGGACAGCAGTGGCTGAGTGAGATGATCCGGCTTAGCAGAAGACGTTGGATATTCAGGATGTAGACCAGGGAATGCAACAAATTCTCAATTATTCTTTCATTCTACTATTCAATTCATCAATCCCTTCTCCGCTGAAACCCTCGTGATACTCGCCTTCACTTCGAGAGGCATCCAACGACGCCTGTCTCCTTCTCCTGAACCCGCCCGTGCACGCCACGCTAGGATTACCCCACAAAAGCTGGGATAAGGAGACGCGCTAACTTGGAGAGGGAGGTGATGTACAAAGCAAACTTGGAGCAACTTTACATTGAGAAATGATGGCACAAATCGGCAGTTGAAAGTAAAGTTAGTATCTGTAGTTACCGGTAAAATAAACGTTTACCATGGCAAAAGGCACGAGACCATCGCTACTACTCTTGTTCTTCATTCTCAGCCGCACTTAATATCAACGCTACCCCTGAGCTCTGCAGCCAGCCAAGCAACGCCTCACTGGATAAGCATCAACAATCTCGCCGGCATGCCATCAATTTTCGGGCCAAGTGTACAGAGTACATATATACAACTACCTGCTCCCTCCTCGATCCACGCAGGCCAAGAATTATCTATCGCTATGACGTTCACGCCCCATTCTCTTTCCACCTTCTACTGCTGCTGCGTCATGCCTTAATTGGGGTACAGCACGATGCCCTCGTACTGTCGACTGCGGATGTTCTCCAAGGTCTGGTGGAAGTGTCTCCGGCTGTTCTCGACTGAAGCCGAGTCCTGCTGGTTGCCCGCCAAATTGGAATGAATAAGCTCGATGAGTCCATTGAGATACTTAGTTGTCACCTGAACATGTTAGCAGCTGCTCGAGACGGGCATCTGAAGTAATTACCGATTCATTTTGCTGGTCAAAGTAATACACATAACGATCCAGGATCTCGACAAACAGTTCGATCGACGTTGCCGTCTCCATGCATGAGTCGGCCACTCGGAGGGCTCGCTGGAGACACTCCAACACTCGCTTGCCATCACGGTAAAGCTAAACATGTCAGTCATGTGTTCCTTATGTTCTAGGACTCTACATACCTCAGTCTCCTCCGTCTCGCCGTTCGAAGTGATAGGAGTTGCCCACCACAGATGACTCGCCAGGTAAACGGCTCGGCACTGATCAGGCTTGCGGAGAAGCTTGCTTCCGTGCTGCGCACACTTGGTGATGAGTGTGTCGTAGTTTTCTTTGCCAAAGTTTCGGGTCTGGTGAAGGGCAGTAGCAATTACACAGACCGCCTGGAACTGCGCCTTCGAGTCCGAGATGGCCTCTTCGTATACTGTAAATGCCTGAGCAAAGAACTCGTAAGCCACCTCTTCGAACCCAGCCATGTCTGCTGTCTGACCCGCCGAGCAGAACAAGCGCAGCGCCATCTCGGCAGCCCCAGCGTTGTTGACGCGTGTGTACAGGGTGCTCAGAGCAGAGTGCATAAACTTGAATAAGGCGTTGCTCTGAGTCTCCCAGTTATCGTCAAAGTGTTCCCGCAGCTTGAATCTTCTCGCCAACTTCATGCACGCCGTCATGAGTGGTGGTGTGGTCGTGCGGATGCGCTCGTTACCTTCCGAGTATGCCTTCCTAGTCATCTGAAGGAGCTTAAACTGAGTGTCGTTATCCTCAGCCTCCAGCAAATGCACTATCCGCGCGAGCCATCCTTGCTCCTCCATCGTCTCGTCTGTCTCAACAGGACGTCGCTGCGTAACGCCGGGGTATCCTTGAGGGGCCTGAGATCCCTCCTTAATAAGCACCTTTAGTACCTCCAGCACATTCTCGAGCTGAGCCGTGGTCGAGATCTTGGTCTGGTCCTTGAGCAACGTGCGAGCGACACCGCCGGCGACGGCACGGCGGGTGGGGTATGATTGCGACTGAAACAGAGGAACATAGGTAGGAAGGGACAAAGCAGTGAAGATGGAAACATATCGATCGATGGGGGCTTGCAGCAGAGCAAGCAGGCTCTGTTGAGCCGGGGGCGAGTGAAGATCGGCATTGTTGATGTTCTCCCGCACCTTGGTTGTCGCGTAAGCCAGGATCTGATCCACGTAGTCTAGTCTGTCAGGATAGATGTTGAGCGCAAGGTTGCAAAGCGATACAAGTAGCGCAATGATGTCGGGCACAGGCAGGTGCTGAGCGTCGACCAAGTTCTTGACCTGGGCGAAAAATACCTCGTAAAGCTGCACGCTGTCGGTGATCGACTCCTGGCCGTTAACAGCGGTAGTCTCTGTCTCTGCAACTGAGGGTGCTGACTCGGCGAGTGTACTAGAATCGTCGGTGCTGGTCTCCCCAGCGTTCTCTTCAGGGGTCTCATCCTCAGCCTTCGCAGCAGTCTCGCCTTCAGGCTCGGCCTCTGCCTCACCCTCAGTCTTGGATGGCTCGCCAGCCTCCTCAGACGTTACGGTCTCTTCAGAAGGCTTGGACTCTGTCGGAGCAGGTGGAGGAGTCTCCTTCTGGAGGCTGACCTTTTCCAACAACTTTGTCAGTGCCTCGGCCTCAACCTTAGCCCTATCATCTGACTTGTCATCTGGACCGTCGCGTTCGGCATACTCGGATAGCCGGTCCATGAGACCAATGACGATGGACTTGACATTAACATGAGGGTTGAGGCGCGAGACGGCGCCGAGGAATTGGTCCAAGGTGTGTAGGTGGAACTCGTCTGGGAAAACTTGCGTAATCACCTCAAGAAGATATTCCTGGGCGAGAACATCCCGACATTGAACCACCTGCTCCAGAAGGGGCGCCAGAATGCTGGTCTTGTAGGTCTCGAGGTCGACAAGTTGGCTCAAGCGCACTATGTTGCTGCCAACTAGAAGCTGTAGCTCCTTTCGTTCCCGAACCCTCTGCTCGCGCTCTCTTGAGTGACCCTGGTGCTGCAGCCTAACCCATAGCTTGTTCATCTCGACGAAATTCGTGAGCACAAAGTTGATAGAATCGCTGAGGTTACCCTCAGGGCCGTCACCCTCAGTCGTCGGCAGGAAGTCCCTCGCTTGACCTGACAGATAATACCGGAGGAAGAGGCCGCGGATGGGATGCTGAACACCTCGGCTCATGTCCATCATGTCCTTCATGAGCTCCTTGACGGGTGCATCCTCGATGGCCATGTAGGCCGTGCCGACTGTAATCATAAGATACAACCGTGGAATGATATTGCCAGCATATTGAACAAGTTCGTAGAGGTCGGCGAGATGGTTGACCGGATGGTTTTCGCGAAGGTGAACAGACAAGTAGCGCAAGGCGTCAAAAACAGCCATGTATAGTTCGTAGTACTGCTTGGGGCCGAGACTGCTGGTGCGAAGCTCGGAAACGAGGGTCGAGCTGTGCCGATTAGCGACTTTCCAGGGGATTGAGACGGGCAGCCCGGCTGTCGACCTACCAGCACTTGAGGGCATCCATGAGCTTCCCGGGCGTGTCGAGACATTTGCGCATCAGCGACGTTTGCTGTCGCACCGCAACGAGGGCATCCTCAAGCAGACGGGCCTGGTCTTCGGGGGGAGCTGGCGTGGCCATCTTGGAGAGCTATGGCAGCGGGGTAGCTTGGAGCAGGTTAGAAGAAGCCAGACTCCTAGCAAGTCATGAACATGCGACAATGAGAGTCACAATGGCGAAGAAGATGGCGGCGATGTTGGGATCGAACGGAGGCGCCGGGTTGTCGTCGATGGGTAAGTGCGCGCGAACAAGGCGCTGGGCGATGACGATACGGGGGAGGCTGAGATAATGAGTTGGGCCTAGCTCGCTGATGGACAGCACTGTACCTGCACGTCTTTAGGCGGCAGGGGCTGCTCCCAGCCACGCCGACGACGGGAGCTTGCTGGCGCAGGGTCCTGTCACGTGACGGAATGCGGGTGCCTGAGTGCTGAGGCGCGTGGGTTCACTTGTCGGTTCACCGAATGGAACGGGCGCAGGAGAACCAAAGTGGTGAGAGCTTCGTAGCCGAAAATGAGATATCAAATTTCACTCAAACATATCTACTCGAGTCGTTCCATTCTTTTTAACCATGTTTTTTTCTCATTAACTCATAAAGATGTCATTACAATGATAGGCTGCGACAGATTACCCGATGCGCCAATGTCAGTTACGACCGTCCGTACTTGCCCTACAACTTGATGCAACCCAACTCTTCGCGTTCTGTCTTTACCGCGCCCCGTTTTCAACGATCTGACTTCTCTCAACTCCTCGGCTCAACACGACTCAATTCAACTCAGCTTGTCAGACATCCGTTCCGTTGACAGTTCTTCGACCGCCCAAAAGAACCCGTACCGCAATACTTTGCCTTTCCAACTCGCGCAGGAATACCCAAATCATCTCGAAGGAAATCCACCAGAGACGTCTCAATTGACGCCGAGAATGCGGCTAGGACCAGCATCATGTTCGACTGAGGGTGCGGCAGGTGGTGAATGTCCGCAATAATCTCCACCTCCTTGATCGTCTTGACAGACGCCAGCTCTCGCGCCCACTCGAGGCTGTCGTGTCTAGTCGTATACAGCAACCGAAAGTCGGAAACGGTCAGACTTTGCGGTCCATCCCACGGCCCTCTCGGCCTGGCACCTTCGATGACGAGAGTCAACTTATCCAAGCCCTGCAAGTTTCGGAGGAAGCGACAGACTGAAGACCAGTCATATGAGTCTGGCTCAACAGTATTGGTTGGGCTGCGCTTGTAGAGACTGATCTCCCGAACTAAGTCTCTAGTGCGTGGTGTCTTATCAGCAAGGAAAGGCACCACAGCCTCCAGGTCCTCGCCAAAGTGGAAGGCGTGCCTTGTGTACAGAAAATGGGACGCCTCTTCCCGGATTTTCCTGTTGATGTGCATGACCGCCGTGTGCATCGCTCGATCGGTTTCGGCGTCGGCGCAGTATGTTGTTTCGTATGACATTTTGGCAAACGATCGCTCCACGATGTGGTAGGCGGACCGTTGACACTTTGAACGACGAGCCTGGTACTCGCATTTCGATTGATTCCGGATCGCGATGTCTCTGTTTCCACCATTGTCGAGGAGGTATTCGTATATCAGCATACGAATCTCCGGAGGGATTCGCATGAGCATGGGCTCCTCAGTAGCCATGGTGGTTCAGGTTGATTCGCCACAACCAGGACAAAGACAAAGAAAGCAGGATCCCAGAAGCTCTTGCACAGGGAGGGACACCCCTTTTGAGGACAAGTGAGATTTGGTGGCCTCAAGGATTGGGTCAGCGAATAGCGAATGGCGTCGACAAGTTGCTACAACAATGACGGGTGATGACGGTGAAGGCAAGGGGTCTCGCGTCAGACGCCACTAGGTGTCAAAGCAGCAAGTTTGCGCAAAGATATGGAGGTTTGACAGGAGGCAGCACGTCCCTCGATGCGGGCGGAGGCTGGACACTTATTTATGTGTACAGTCTAGCAGCGCAAGCCGATCAGCAATGTTGAGCCAAATGAGGCTTCAGGGTGGTCCATCAAGGTGCCCACTCCCCGGACCTTGAACAACTAGGCCGAAGCTCGGCTTTGTCGAACCATTCAAAACGGGACGGGACCAAATCGTCAAGCCGCATCGCAGCCCAGCTAGGTCTGTGTAGGTCGTCGGCTCTTGGTACATACGGTACCGTATTCTGCGGATGCGGGTGGTGGGTGTGAATCGGCGCTGGAACACCGTCCCGGCGCATCAAGACCCCGAAACCCGTCTATGCACAATCAGCCGTTCCAATTACAGAGCGCCTATAGGTGAAAGAAGCCTATCCACCCCGGTGACAGGCCTCCCCGTCCTTGACCGACAGCCCATGGGGGTCACCTTGTTTCCTCCGCTGACTCGACCGACCCGTCACCTTCACCGCCGACCCCACGGTCCCACGGTCTGGGTAACGTCTCGTTTGCTATCGCATAGGGTAGTTGGCTCTCCTGACCTGGTCTGCGATCTTATGATTCAGGGGTGGGTTAGCTAAAGAGGTTTCTTTCGCTTCAGTTTCTGTTAGTAGTGGTGTTGCAAGGTCGACAATTGCCTGCCAACTGCTGCCCAATAGAGGCATCGAGAGGTGCGGTTGCGGTTGCGGCTGCGCACCTAGAGATTGGCTATCCACTGACGGGAATAGAGTCTGACCCTGCCGATCATCCACCGTGCCCTTGCTGCTTGCAACCCAAGTCTGTACGGTATCGCAGAGAGTCCCACTAACATGCAACCTTGACCCAAAACTCGGAATGGAGAGACGGGACTGGAACAATATCTTTGTTACAGTCGGATGTTGACGGGCCAGCCATCATCCGAGTTGCAGCGGACGCTAATAAAGAGACGGGGCTAGAGGAGTTGCAGCATTTATCTTGCCTTATCCGAGCACGCAAGCTTCAAAACTTTGACCAGAACGGGACACCTCTCTTACTAAGAGTTGGGGATGGCGCGTCTGTCGCGTTTCGAGAGACTGGAGTAATAAGGGAATTGACCCCGTCAGCAAAGGGAAGTACCGGAGGTTCGATTCCTATCTGCTGGCAAAGGACTTTTACCCCTTCGTCAACGAATGGATCCTTTCAACCATTGGTCTTGTCATGATCACCAAACTATCAGCAAGAGATCCATGTCATGCTTGGTTACGGTTACTCTTTGAGGATACCCGTTCGGAAACTCTCGCGACCATACCTTGATCACTCCGGGATGCTGTGCCATGGATCCATCGCATTTCTTCTGTGACTTGACTGCGTGAGGAGCGCACATCGTGAGCCGCAAATCGTGAGCCGCAAGTGTTGCGCTGCAACCAGCCTCCACCGGCTTGCATATCGAATTGATGATACCTTATCACGCAGCGGGCGCCACCCTGCTGCGATATGTCCATTCCTTAGGCTGAAGAGGCTGCCGTCGTACATTAGCGCCCACTCTGAGCCCCGTTCATCTGCGGCATTGCGCGGTGACACGGCGTGCCAAAGGTGAAGGGCAGAAGGCATTGCACATGGACCGGGCTGCCATCAACACCAACAAACAGGCGAGCTAGTGGGGAATCAATCGACTCTGGACCCTCGCTACATCCTTTTCGCCATCCAGGGGGAGATGATGGTGGCACGTCTTGACGACAATGTCCCATTCGCTGAGCGCAAGACAGCCATATCAGCGACTCTGCCGAGACACGTGGGACGATGGTACATGGACGATCCGCAAGGCAATGCAATCATCTCACCTTGAAGCCCAAAATGTCGAATTCGTCAGTGCGTCGTCGGTCGGCAGGCGGATATGCACATTGACCTTGACTAGCAAAACCCGACGCCTGGTAAGGATCCCCTTTCTCACCGCGGGCCGCGGGTGGGGGGCAGACGTCCTCCTGGAGGGCTCAAGGTGAGGATATCCAAGAGACAGAGGCCAACAAGAAAGACCCATCTTGGATGGATATGGATATGTCTCCATGCGCTCGCCAAAGCGCCCTGCGATCTTGGAGTCCCCGGATTGACTCCAGCATCTCTTAAGGCTAAATGCCAAAGGCGACAGATTTCCTCGGGGGAAATCTGGGAATCTCGGCCAAAATAGCGGACACCTCGTTCGGTGTGCGTCTGTCCTCTCGCTGTCGCTGATCACTTCTTCTAGAAAGCCGCGTGGGATGTTCAGGGATGGTGATCCCTACTAGCGTCCCTGCACGCGTGGTAGCACCGGAATATCTCATGATGACCTTGAGCCGCTTCTTGATTCAGTCACCACATGCGATAACGTCTTTGTTTTATCTCGTCCGCGTACAGTTACAGTGCCGCTCCGAGACATTCCTCTCTAATGGCCCCCCAGGTCCCGCAGCGACCTTACTGGCTTGCTAGTCGGAACTATGCCGAGACTATTCTATATCCGCGACGTTGGTGTGTCATCCCGCGATGCCTCAGTTCATCATCGACGCATGTATTCGTCTCTACTGTATGCTGCCTCATCTCACCGCCGCTGTGAATCCCCCCTTCGATGTTGAAGGACCACCACGGAGCCGTTTCTCAGCCGACAGGGGTGTGATCAAGCCATCCGCGACGCGCTTGTGCAATCGGAGAGGTTCCGAGAATCGGGAGTTGGCGAGCGGCTGAGCATGTTTGGCGCTGAGGTGTAGCATGGCGACGTTACTGCAAGGGTCCCTGCCGGTGACGGGCTGGCCCGGCGTGTCCTTGAGCTCGGGATGGCTTCTGTTGCCGTCTAGATGATTGATGGCACTTGGTCGACCAGATCGAATCGTGCGCCTTGCTCAAGCCTCATGCCGAGCTTACCTTGGAGGAGGGTTGCCTTGTCTTTCTGAGTTAGCTCGAGACCAAGCGCTGCTGTTATTTATAAGAACAGGACGAGTCCGCTGCTGAGAACGGGAGAGAGACCATCTGGTTCGACTGTTGGGTGGGAGGTCACGGGGGCCTGGTTCACCATGTTGCATCCGTGGTGGCATTGCCAAGGGCAGAATACTCTCCCAACTCTCGTTTGCTGATTGTGTGGGCAGATACTATGTAGGTCAGGGGCTGCCAACTTGAACTCCCCTAACAAGGCCGGGACCGTCTATGAAGTGAGTACGTGGGTAAGATACTTTGTGGGCACACTGCATAAGGGGGAAAGGAATCTTCTGGCCAAGTTGGGCATGCATACGCGCTGCACTATCGAAAGTAGGTCTTGCTTCTCTACACTCATGCCTCGAGAGGAGCGGTGTCAGTGTAGTTTCCAAACGTGGGGTCTCGCCCTCCCTCAACCCCGGCCTCGACCACAAGTCTTCTCAGCTCCTGTTCCTCCTCCTTGCTCACCGTCACTCGCGACGCTCCCACATTCTCCTCGAGATATTTGATCTTCTTGGTACCCGGGATCACAAACACGCGTGGGCTCTGCTCGAGTAGCCAGGCGAGGACGAGCTGCGACGCGGTGTGCCCCTTTTGCTTCGCCAGCTCGTTGAACTTGTCCACGATGACGAGGTTCTTGCGGAAGTTTTCACCCTGGTACCGTTCTAGGTTCCGTCTGAAGTCTCCCTCCTCAAAGTCGTCGACCGAGCGGTACCTGCCCGATAAGATGCCTCGTCCAAGGGGTGAGTAGGCAAAGACGGACACGTCAAGCTCCTCGCATGTTTTGAGGAGGTGTGTTCCCGAGGGACCCTCGATGTCGAGCGTCCAGGGGTTGTACTCGACCTGCACGGCCGAGATGGGATGCACGGCGTGGGCGCGACGGAGTGTCGTAGACGACACCTCTGAGAGACCCAGATACTTGACTTTGCCCTCCCTATTCGTTGTTAGCCCCCCCTTTTCTGCTGAGGAGAGTCTTGGGTCAACTTACTCTACCAGTTGCTTCATCGCCTCAACTGTCTTCTCGATAGGCACGTCCTCCCTCGCTCGATGCATGTAGTAAAGATCAATGTGCTCAACACCAAGTCGCTTCAGACTCCTATCAATACACTCCCTCACATATTCGGGCGAAGAATCAATCACGAGGTTGCCATCAACCATCTTGAGCCCAAACTTGGTCGCGAGAAAGATGTCCTCGCGGCGCTCAGGGTGCAGCTTGAACCACTTGCCAATGAGGTCCTCGCTATCAGCATAGGCATCGGCAGTGTCCCAGTTAGTGCAGCCCAACTCCCAGGCGCGGTCAAGAACCTTGAGGCGCTCCTCATCTGAACTGGGTGTTGTTAGTGAGGGAGTGTCGATGTCATCTTGGGGGTTTACACACTCAATGGCACCGTAGCCGATGCTGATACCCATGAGACCAAAGCCCACGGCTGGAATCTTGGGGCCATTCTTGCCAAGTTGGCGAAGGGGAAGTTGTGCAGGAGGAGTCATGGTGTTTGTAGAATAAGTGAAGCTTGATGTAGATCTCGGAGTTATGGTGTAAGTGCTAGTTGAAAGGTGTCTGTCTGTCTTGTCTGCTCCAAACAATCCCTCAATGACGTCCTCCAAGTCCCTCTTTATACTTTTCCCCTCCTTAGTTAAACTCCCGTCATTCATCGTCAAACATTCTCTCTTCCGACGTCATTCCGTACTCCGGACCTTCAACCCGGCCGAAAGACCCCGTTGTCTCCGGCATCCTGCATGAATGACTAAGCTCCGCACTCCGGCGACTAACCACGTCTGGTAATACATCTTGCGGTTTTGCGGAATAGAACCTCGAACAAGGTTTTTTTACGAGGTGAGGCATGATGGCAAGATCATGTTGATGGGCTAATTGTGTGTATCCGATGTACCTAGAATAATCCACCTGCTGTTGGACC
The DNA here is from genome assembly GCA_013186415.1 of Fusarium sp. NRRL 66088. Taxonomy (NCBI): domain Eukaryota; kingdom Fungi; phylum Ascomycota; class Sordariomycetes; order Hypocreales; family Nectriaceae; genus Fusarium; species Fusarium sp. NRRL 66088. The sequence goes on from JABCKD010000298.1 coordinate 55,344, forward strand.
AGGACGGAGAAAAGTGTAAAGTCCGAGGTGGCTGTTGAACAAGCAGTAACGTTAATGCTTAGATGTTCAAGTCATGATCAACGTCATAGACATATGGCCGAAACAAATCACAAGGCAATTCTTCTTTTTTTTCCAATGCAAGGTATCTCGCCCCCAAAAAGTACGAAAAAAAAAACGCTACTCCCATTACTCAACCCCCTTATCGTCTATTTCGTCTTCCGCCGCGCCTTGAAAGTCTTGAGGGGATCCCGTTTCCTGGACCCAACCTTGAATCCCCTTCCACCCTTCCTGCCCTTGACCTTGCGATCCTTTCTCATTGCCACGAAGCCAATGTCCTTTGTCAAGGCCTGCTTGCCGTCCTTGGGGAGGAGGTATTCGGGGACGTGCTTCAGGTGAGCCTGTTGTCTAGCCGTTCGCAGTTCACCATCATGACGAAGATGTGTGAGTTCCGTGGGGTTCTCCTCAAAGTACCTGGTGTCGTTTGTCAATATAAATAGTTATGAATCCAACATTGAATGGAAACATACCGCTTCAGCTTCTCACTCTTGAGCAGCTCCTGTCTAAGCTCCCTCGTTCTCGCCTCTCGGATAGCAACCTTGGTAACAGCACGCAGCGCATCGTTCATTCGGTACCGGAAAGGATCAACCTGTTCCATGTTGAAGTTGTAAGGCTTCACCTCCTTTCCTCGCTTCGTTTGCTGCCTGATGATCTTGGCCATGACCTTCTCATCCTTCTCGGCAGTTGGTGTTGAGGTGGGAACGTGTTTTCGGTAGAGCTCTTTGGGGACAACGAAGGATAGAGCCATGCCGGTCTGTCCAGCTCGGGCTGTGCGTCCTATCCTGTGCGTGTATGATGATGCTGTAGTGGGAAGATCAAAGTTGATGACTGCCGACACTTTCTTGAAGTCAACGCCTATCGTCTTTGTTAGTAGATGCTCTTGTAATCTCGAAAGATGGACGAGTCCGTCTTTTGAGGGGTGGGCCAATCGCATACCTCTTGATACGCCATACTCCTTATCACCCTTAGACTTTTTGGCCTTCTTCTTTGGTCGCTTCGTCTCCACTTCAGCATCGTCATCTCCCTCGGTAGCCTTCTCCTTAGTCTCGTCTCCCTCGCCCTCAGCTGCCTCATCGTCGCCCAGCATGTCGTTCTTCTCGTCAGCGGCGATAATAATGTCGTACACATTTCGGTTAAACTCCTCCACAACGTGCACCCGCGAGTTCAGGGGCAGTTCTGAGTTGAGAATGCAGCTTCGAATGCCAAACTGCTCAAAGAAGAGCTTTAATCGGTAGCATCGGTCAATGTCACTGACAAAGATGATGCACTTGCCCTTGATGAGTCGGAGTTTGAAGATGACATAGGCCAGAAGGAACTTTTCGTCTTCACCACACCTGAGAATTGTTAGCAATCGTGGCGCATATACAGGAAACTGTGGTGCACATACTTGGCGACAAACTGAGTAATGCCCTCGCCCTCAGCCTCCTTCTCCTTCAGATCCAACAATGTCGGGTCGCGTCGGAAGATTCCCTTGAGCGTATCAACCTCATCAGTGAGGGTCGCACTCATCATCATAACCTGGACACCCTTGGGAACAGATCGCGCAAGGCTCTCCAGATCCTCGCTGTAACCGTAGGAGAGGACAAGATCCGCCTCGTCGAGAACCAGATGTGTGAGCTTATCGAGGGAGAGGGCGGAAGAGTTGACATTGTGCCACGCGGTCGCGGGAGTCGAAATGACAATGTCGGGAGAATTGGAGAGGAGGGCACGCTGGACGGCGTTGGAGACCTTGTCGGTCAACTTGACGGTGCTGATGTCCTTGGCGCAGAAGCTGGCGAATTGTTCGATGGCCTTGAAGACTTGGTCGGCAAGCTCGCGAGTCGGTACGAGTATGAGAGCGGCTGTGAAGGCGGTAGAGTCGGTCTGCAAGCACAATGGTTAGTGAATAGCATGATCTGGGACTTGAATAGTATGTTCGTACGGTCTTGCGCTTCAGGATGCTCGACAACAGAGGCAGGACATAGGCGGCAGTCTTTCCAGAACCGCAATCAGCCTTTGCGAGAACATCCTGACCATTAAGAGCAAGCGGGATAGCCTTGCGCTGCACAAGAGTAGGCTTCGCAAACTTTTGCTGCGCGACAGCCTGGAGAAGCCTAGGATCAAGACCAAGATCGACAAACGAAGTCTCTTCTTCCTCCGCAGGCTTTTCGACTTTAGTCTCGACGGGCTTCTCGACGGCTTTCGACTCTTCAGCCTGATCGCGCTTTCTCTTTGTGGCTCCCATGTTTGAATCGAGGGTGTTGAGATTGTTCGTTGGAGAGGGATTGCCGATTTCTCAGCGAGACCTTGATAATCTTTCTTGGTTTCTCGGTGCTCTTTCCTCCAAATTTCCAACTTACTGAGGGGCAGCTCTGAGCGGATCATTACGTGATTGGCTTAGGGGTTGCGCACCTAACCTCTTGCGGCTTAGAACGCAAGCTTCGGAAAAACTCACTGGTCTCCAACAAGTTTTTTTTTTTTCTTATCGCTCTTATCGATTCAAAAAGTCTATCTGCCAAGAACATGGCCCATGACTGGGAATAGCTTCATTTTTCTGCTGACACTTGATGGTTTCCAACCCGGACAGCAAAAGTGTCAGTTTTACTAAATATTATTGGACTTGCCAACTATTTATTAAATAGGTAGTCAGTCTATGATATCTTCATTAATTCTGCGTCAAGTGTCCGTAGACTATATCTACTACCATTTACGATCTAGCCATGTCTATCATCAAGTGTTACAAAGTAAGCAAAGCTTGCTTTCACAGGGCACTCTCAATTCACATTTTTCACTTCAATGGGCTTAGCTTAGTGACCATCAACGATTTATATTCATTCATTCGCTCAATTCAATATATCCCTAAATTCCATAGCCTTAATCCCTGGCCTGCAAACACTCAAAAAAACAAATGCTCTAAAACGCTTCTATTTTCTTTTCCCTCGCGGCAGCATACATCTACCACTTGAGGACACGCTGAGGGAAGTACTCATCAATGAGCTCCATGTAGTAGGGCTTGAGCTTCTCAGCATCAGGAACACCGTCGCTCTTGGAGTACAGATCATAAGGGTTAAAGGCCTGGACGGCCTTCATCATCTCGTGGTCCTTGTCGCACATGAGGTGGCGGTAGGCGCCCTCGCGGTGCCAGGGGTAGAAGGAGTGGTAGCGGATCATGGCCAGGGCCTCGTCGGGGAGGGTGGACTGGTCCTTGACCACGTGGTAGAGGTACTCGTCGTGACCCCAGCTGAGCATGATGTTGTCGAGGCCGCAGTTGGGAGAGTAGATGCCGTACTTGGTGTTGTAGTCGGGGTTGCTGGCGTCAGGGTTGCCCTCGGCGAAGGTCTCGGGGTAGATAATCTTGTCGCTGAAGGCGCAGCCAACGGGGAAGGTATCTCCCACAACATCCCACTGACCCTGGGTCTCGAGCTCGGGGAAGAAGAGCATCAGCTTGCCCAGGTCGTGGATGAGACCGGTCAGCTGCATCCAGCGGGGCTTTCCGTCGCGGCGAATAGCCTCAGCGGACTGGAGAAGGTGCTGAATCTGAGAGAGCGAGGTGTCGGGGTCAGACTCGTCGACGAGGGTGTTGAGCTTCTCCATAGCCTCCCAGATGGTCATCTCAGCACGAGGACGGGTGGCATTGTAGAATCGGTTGCGGGCAGCCAGGTTGTAAGAGACGGTCTGCTTGTGGTGCTGCTCGCGGTAAAAGTTCTTGACGCGGTCGGTGGCGTCGGCGTACTGTCGGAAGGTGTTCTTGTCCTTTTCGCTGTCAAACTTGGACTTTTCGTCGTACTTGATGACGTTGACGTCGTCGATCTTGTCGGAGAGGACCTCGAGGGCCTGGCCGTCGTGGCTGGAGAAGTCGTCGACAACAGCGCCGGGAGCCATTGTGATTGATAGAGTTGTGTGTGTAAGTGGTGATGAAGAGGGAGCTGAGATTGATCTTGTGAGACAAGCTTTGGATGTGCTTGTAATATTCAATGAACTGCTTGAGAGAGGATGATGAGTCTGGAGAATAATCGCTTCAAGGGCGTGTCTCTCGGGTCTTTATGTAGTTTCTTGTCTCATCCATCTCGAGTTCCATCTCGACCAAGATAGATGCCCCGTATCAGCCTCCACACCCAAGTTTGCATATTCTTCCCCCGCACAAGAATTGGATCTTTGCCTCCGCGTCATGACCAATCTGCGTCATCCAAGTGGGTGTTTGGGTCTCATCTTCCCTCACGGAGTTGGCCTCGAGGTGGTTGACTCTGCTCTCGCTGTGGCCGATGTCTGGGGGATGGTGGATCGTGACCGGAAAGAGTTTCTCTGTCGAGATGTCTATAACGGGTTAGATCCGCCGGGAGACGCCACATGGCATCTGTACCTCTCCACGTCCCTTTACCACATTCTTCTAGAGCCGCCGGACATATCCTATTCGGGCATCAGGTACACACCCCAGATGCGGCTCCACCGAACTAGAATTAGCATCATGGTTCTCCCCTGTGGAGAAAGGAACCCAGATATCGCGGGGCTGGAACCTGCAAACCACGTTGAATTGGATGAGCCTCGATTCGCCGAAAAGCTCTCATCTCTTTTGTCTCCCCTGTCTCAGCTCCAATTCTTTTTTTTTCTTCTACGTCACGCGGGGGAAAACGAGCCGGTTAACGGACCCGGGCCACGGCCGGAGCTGGGGGATGGTATACGCTCGGAGAATCTTGCTTGACAGGTACTAAACAGGAACCGGCCGGCCCTAGAGCGTGGGTTCTTGGATGTTGGACCCTTGGTTTTGCCTCATCGCCAATGCACACGAGTAGATCTCTAGATCATTCAATCCTGCCTAGATTGGTAATTCTGGGCCGAGCATTGGCGCCCAGGAAAGACTCTAGAAGTTTACCACGAGTTGTAGAAGCCTTCTTCACGAGTTAATCACCTGAACCAAATGTCAATCCCCCAAGTGAGACAAGTCAAGGGTCCATTCTAGAAGACCCTCACTTCTAACCAACAAACCTCTCTTTACGGCTAGTTTCCGAGCAAGACAGGAGCCGTTCACACGCGCCCAAATCTCTTCAAGATCCATATCGATCGTGTATGTATCCATACTCTCTTCTCACCTATCAACACCATCGCGTTAAACATCATGGCCTGATTTTACCCCAGCTGGTCGCCGCAAACTACCCCATGCGTGCGCCTGGACCTTGCGTTGCATCACCCACGAGACAAGAGAGAGCCTGACCCGGGGAAGCTCAAGTGCCGGCGTGCGTGCGCCTTGACATGGATGTTTCATCTGGAAAGCATCTTCATCCTATGACCTCAAAATCAGCAAGAACTTCCCGGCGTTTCCTCTCATCCAACATCTCGCCCCCTCCTAGTTTTTCGGGGAAATCTTTCCAAGATCGGCACACTCATTTCTCATCCCAACGGCAATTCTGTCCGGGTGGGACCTGAAGCTAGACTCGCTTTTGGCTAGATCCGGAGAGAGGCATACCAGATTTAGAAAGACGGGCCGTAGCTTTTCCACGATGCATCATATTGCTCGTGTGTGTGTGTGAGTGTGGCTTCTTTCTATGGGACCTCCAAGTGTTTGAGGGTTGACACCCAAGTCAGCTGGCAATGCAACGTCGCGTGGCAACTTGCATACTCGAGTGATGATATCTCGTCTTGGTGGGAGACTATTCTCGTGTAATTATTTCGGCAAAGTAGTCAATTGTCTACTCTCTGTTGACCTTCGGAATTCTCAACCCGTAAAGAACTTTTACTTTTCGTCTTTAGCAGGCGACGAAGAGGCTGTCCAACGTTTGAGAGGGAACGAGCTAGCTCCGATCCTCCATCTTCTATTGTCTTATTGAGACAGACACTCCGTGTGTTCGGCTCTTAAGGATCCTCCCTGGAGCTGAAGCCGCGTCTGTGTTTGCCGTTTCACTCACCCAAGCAGTAGGATCGTTCTAGACATTTCGGCCATTGTCGCCTTACCTTCTGGCCAACCTGAATCCGTCATCATGGGAAGATGTCCTCACCCAGATGAACGCTTGACGGCCCGAGAAGGCGACAGTTGGTGCCAGGGAATGGCCTTTCCTGGTGCCAGCACCTACATACATATGTACGATGAGCGATCTTGCCTCGCAAGTGTACTGCACTGCACTGTAAGCCCCAGGGCTTCGGCACTTGGCTTCCAGGACCGGGCCTGCTGTGCAAGTTGCTACGCGTGACAAGGACATGCCCGCCAACCGCATACCAGGGCAGCGGCACATGACTGTCAAGTTCGGACCCAAATTCTAACAAGATTGACTTCTTAGTCGAACAGTCTCAGATACCCAAGCTAGGAAACAAGGGTTAAATTCTCGTCGAGGCAGGGTTAAGCGTCAAGTGGGTGGTCAAGATGATAACCGATGCGAGGGTTGTCTCCCTGGTGCGGACTGTGCAAAACCCAGTACTATTTCTCTATCAATCTGGCGCATATCCTAGTTTCCTTGGACATGCTTTTCATCTTTTCAAGTCTCAAATACAAATCAATTTCCATGTACCTTTTATCCCCCTCATCAACTTTGGATCGTCGACTTTTGCATCATCAAGCACCTCTCTAAGCCGTACCACCGCGACCTTCAACACCCCATTGTGCCTGAGCCTGCGCAATGTCGGCCGCAATGGGAGGCAGCTCGCGTCCTCTTTCGGTCGGCAAAGGCATAAACTTGATCTCGGTTAGGAAACGCAGATACCTTCCAATGTCCTCACGGGTGATACCCTCACCTACGCTATCGTCAACGCCAGTCCAGCGGTCGGCATCGGCCTTGAGCACGGCCACGGCGTTTCTGTCGTCTGGCTCAGGGGCGCGGGTGGTCGACGGTAGGTTCGAAGTTGCCATGTGGAACAGAGGCATGAGGGCACTCTGCTCCTGGTCCTTCTCGGTGGAACCGGCAGACACAAACTCCTCCAGCTGCGTCTTTCACTCCTCATAGTTCACCTCGGGAACCTTGTAGCCATAGTACTCCAATACCGAGAGAAACTCGTTCATACGGAGTCTTGGATGTGCCGTGATGCGGACCACGTTGTCGCCGGGCAGGGGTTAAGAGCCGAGGCAATGACAACTCTAGCAACGTGGTCCACGGGAACAGCGTTCGCCGAGTTGATGATCAATGGACTTGCGCCCAATTGGACACAACCCTCGCAGAGTCTGATCAGGAAATCATCGGTGTTTGAGACGCCGTTTTCACGGCTGCTGAGAATGTATCCGGGACGGACAACAGCACCCCGGAGCCCACGCTTACCAGCTTCCCGGACGAGCTGCTCAGATACCTTGAAACGTTTATCTTGATCCATCTCATTTATAGGAGTATACTTACCCATTTGGTTTGACCATAACCAGTGCCAAGGCCGACACGACTGCCCTGCATGTCGTCGGCTTCAAGAACCGCTCCGCGTCCGGTCGTGGTTTGCTCGTGAGACAGCTTGACCTAGTGGTCAGTGTCTAGAGTTGAAGTCGACGACACGAAATAGAAGAGCTTGGGCTTTTCCTCGTTGCAGAGCTTCATTGTATCAAAAGTGGACAGAACGTTGGGGCGCATCATTTGCTCGTATTGAGCAATCCAATGAACATATGCCGCATTGTGGACCACGGCATCAGCTGTCTCGGTGACATGCTTCCAGCTGGCATCGTCAAGACCAAGACGAGGCTTGGAAAGGTCACCAAGGACGCATTCGATCCTCTCGGCCCACGAGTCCTTGAGTGACCTCGTCAGATGATCCTTGGCAAAGTCCAGTCCCTTGGCTCCACGAATGTGCGCGATGAGCTTGGTGTTCATTCTGCCCAGGATCTCCTTGAAAAGGTAAGCGCCCAAGAAACCTATAACACTGGAATATCGCTTACGATACTGATAGACTGCAGAGGCAAAGACGATCAGTCCATCGTATCGCTGATAAGCCTACCAGGCGGGTCGAAGAAATCACCGCCGCTCTCCCCATACAATTTTGGTGGCAGCACTGGCGGTGTTTTTTTCAACCATCCTGCCTACCCATTCGTTTGGATGAGGAGTTTGACTTTAGTCACAGGCGCTGGAAGATCATCCGATGTTCGTCAGGCTGCAGGCGGCCGTGCCGTGGTGTTGATTGCTTCCCTGTTTGGTCGCCAACCTCTGTTCATCATTCTCATTCTCTCATCGGGCCGGAGTAATTGGACGATAGGGTGTATCTAGAACGGATCAAAAAAGACATGACTGCATCTCTCGAGCAACATCAATGCCATGATCACAGAGCTATTGATGTCTCGGTTATTAGGTTCAAGACCTGCATATAGAAGGTGGCAAAGGTGTAGGCGTCTCGGCAACTTGGACATGATTCGTTTATACTTGATCGTCACAAACTATTGATGTAGATAAAGCCTATATCGCCGACTATCGCGCGACAAGGTTACCATGAACTCATGAGCTCGAACAGTTCAGCCGCAAATGCGGGCGAGAACGGTAAGAATGTGGCTGGCTGAGAGGCGGGAAATAAGCTTAATCCATGTCAATTTCTTTGTGTTAAGCGCTCTGAAGAAGACCGTTCTGCTCCGTACCTCGGTCTACAGCCCTGAACCTAAAGACTCTCGGACATCCGCGACGGTATCTTGAGGAGAGTATTTTTAGGCTTACTAAAAACAGGTGCAGCTGCATTTCCTCACATGAATATTTAATATTTACACTCAGGTCAAAGAACTATCGATGTTGGGGGCTAATATATGCGCCGAACTATTGATGTTAGCTTTCCTTGGCAATTCGCGACCGAGACCTGTCAATCCCGAATGACTACAGGGTGGCAAGCTGAGAAGCGGAAACAAGCTTAGCCTATGTTGATCTCTTAGTTCTAGATGTTCTGGATGTTCTGGATCACTGTTTAATTTGGGCTATCGTCTGCAGTCTTCTGAGTGAGCCGAGCTATCTGTTGAATTGGCCAATAAAAGGATTTATTGGTTGATGGGTATAGCCCTCGGCTCTGTCACGAGTGGTGAATCATACAGGGGGTGTACTGTGCCTGTGGCTAGCTGATCTTGAGCCTGTTATGGTATCTCGGAATCGTACCTATGAGACGACTGGTGAGACAACTGGCTGGGGCTTCGGTGTTGAGATCGACCCTACATTCGCAGAGAAAACTTTTGCAATGTAGACCTGGGGTCCTTGAAGCTGAACGTGGTACTTAAAAGGCTGAATTTCCCCTACGCATTGCTGATTCTTCATCGACACTCGACTATACAGTTTTTGAACCATCATACATACCCATTTCTATACCCAAATCTCTCTTGACACGATCAATATGCTACAGAACATGAGATCCATGGCCTGCTGGTACAGCAACAAAAATCCCAGTACCGCTAGTATGGGAGCCATTCTTTACGCAACTCATCGACTCATTCAAGCTCTTCAGTCTGAGTTTCAGCATGGCCAGATCGCAATCCCATCACGGGACGACAAAGCTAACCGCAGAGGAGTGGAAATCTGCATCTTCTTTGACCCCTTCAAAGGTGTCGAGTTCGCCAAGAACACAGCGGCATTCCTGACCAAGAAGGCGACTGAACTTGGTCTGCAGTTCGGCGAATTTGTTTTGCAGCCAGAGACCATGACACTACCCTTTACTGATGAGCAACTCGGCTACATCTCGAAGCTCGACACTCCCATCGAGAAGGACGCAAACGTCGACGAGGCGTTCTTTGACAAGCTCGTTAGCTCACTCAAATCTGAGCTTCCAAAGCGAGGAGGCAGGAATCATTTTCGAGACGTTCCTAGCTCACAGGCGGTGCCCGCTATTCCATTGTTGAGGGAGAAGATGGACAGGTTGAGAAACCTTCAAGGCTCTGCGCTGGCGGATGAGATACAAAGTGTCTTTAATACCGTGAAGAAAGCGGGAGATGCTCCTAACAGCGCCATGAGAACTCTGCTCATGATGGCGGGGGGGTTGTCAGCCATCGTAGGTGGCGTGGCTACCGCTATAAAAGCTTACAATACGGTATTATCCGTATACTATCTGTGCTCTATTGCCTCAACAGTTATTGGAGGTAAGCAATCATAAGGTTGTGGAACTAGGTGGTTTGTTGACTGATCTAGTTTTGCCCGTTGTCGCTACTATTGCCGTCATCCTCGCCGCGCTGGCATTGCTTGGAGGTGAGTATATGGATTCCTGAGGCAAGAGTCAAACTTGACTAACATCCCATGAAGCCGTCGGCTACCTTGCCGTCAAGAGTGCTCGAAACGTTTTACTGCTCATCAATGACACCAGTAAAGACATCCTGGCAAACATGGAATACATCGGGAATGGCGAGCGAACCGGTGTCACCTCTCGCATTCCAGCCGCATCCAAGGACCTCGATATGTACTACGCTGGAGTATATGTCTATGACAAATGGAACGCGGGGGGGTTCTCCGCCGGCTTCTTCGGCACATGCTTTGGTATATCCTATAGCAGTGACCTGGGCGATTTCTCTGTGGGAATGGACTGTCCTAATTCTATTATGGGCGGTCGCAACGCTATCGCAATTCACACCGGCGAACATGCGCAGAACGCCATGATCATGGCTCGTGACAACTTCGAAATCGAAGTGAAAGCTTCAACTCCAAACAGGTGGATTCAGGGGTCAGTATATATACTTTCATCCTGATAAATACATGCTAACTAACTCAATAGACGCATCGCTGATTCCTGGGGTAATATTAATTGGGGGTGCGTTATTGTCGATGAGGTCGGATTTGTTTAAGTTGGAAAGTAGTTAGCTACGTTGTGTTTAATACACATCACCCATTTCCTTTGCCTTCACTTCCCTATCAACAACCAGCATATCCTGTAGCCTGACGCCACGTGAGGAAAACAGACAGGACATCATCTTCCCTCACCCTCTTCCCCCGTCCCGGACGCAACTGCTCACTCGACCTCGGATGCAGTTGAGCCCAGCCAAAATCCTCAGGCGTACGACACCTTCCAAGCCGGTGATATGTCACGAGCTTAAAACTACAGACGCCTGTTTCTGTTGCCTCTGAGAGACTGGCGATGTAGTCGGTGAAGCAAAAGTGGCACGAGTACGCCCAGGTTCGATCCCTCTCGCGGGTGAGATGATAACCTCGGTCGTGTGAATTTGGAAAACGCCAGTGACGCAAAATGAACTCCGGTGACCATCCCTCTGTACTTTCCCAAGGTTCTCGAGGGTATGGCGGCCACTCATAACACCGAATGTGCTCGCATATCGGTAGAGTCAGCGTTTCCAAGACCTCGAGAAGTTTGGTTAATGTGACAAGGGGCCCTCTGATGTGATGCGTCCGTGACAAGTAGAGCTCGTCGTTGATAACCATGGCTTCATAATCGTGCGTAAAAGCCCAAGGTGTGGAAGCGCCGAGATGGTCTGGCAATGTCTGGACTCCATGTCGTTGTTTCTGGCTCTCTAACCATTCTTCCTTGCTTGGAAGTGTCGTCCAGGTATCGTCTGGTTGATGCTTTTCGAGAGGAAAGTGGTTGTCGATGATATCGTCTTTCTCGAGAGAAATTAGCCGTATAAACGAGTAGTGGCGCTGGAAGATGCTGATGGGTAGACCACGTTGTCCACCTGTGCGATGCCAGTTCATGACAAGATGAGCTTCAGCAAAGGTGATTTCTGGCCCTTGGGCTTCAGGTTTCCAAGTCCCTTCGGGCAAAAACTCGATCCGTGTCTGTTGATACCGTCCCCTGAGCTTTGACCTGGCCGTAAAGGCCCAGAGATTCTTGACTTGAGGGCCGCAGGTTTGATGTCTCTGCGTTTGCCAGCCTTTCTGGCCATGGCGGTCAACGAGGCTGAGTTTGAGACAGTTGAAGCAAACGAAAGTATCTGGTCTTCCTTGTTCCAAGAGAAGTAGGAGCTCAAACAAGTCATTTTTATCAAGCTTTGGGAATTTTCCACTCGGACAGAAATATTCGAATGCTTCTTTGCAGACCAGGGCAAGGGCACGATGGGACGCTTTTGGTAGTTGGTCAAAGATTTGCATCATTAACGATGCAGGGAGGCGGACAAGGCCGAATTTCGATCGAGGCACGTCCATGTTAGATGTCATTTCAGAATTCGATGAAGACATTCGAGATGCCGAGTCACCTTTGTTTGCGAAAAGTTGCCTGAAAAGGACAGGATGTCTATCGCGGATAAGTAAGGTTATTTGCCGGAGAAAAAGAAATACATTCGTATGACGGCTTGATATAAGAATGGAAACTTTTTCAACTCTGAAAACCTTGATATTTGATATTTCTTTGTTGGGAGAACAGCCCATTGTTTGAGTTTGTTGTTGCTGCAAAGCCAAAGCATCATCTGAAATTCTGCATTCAAAAGTATACCTATTGTATGCCCTTATTTATCTTTTCCAAGCCAGCATAATCAGTGTTCATATTTCAACACACCAGTTACGAATGGGCTTTTAGGTCAAGACAAGTCGTATTGAAAGACAGAGAGTATTTGTTGAAGGCTTGTTGACTTGTTCTGATGTTCAAGGTACTGGAGCATCAGACCCAACTAGGCCACTCCGAGATCCAGAGAAGACCATGATAAGGTTGTATATATATGAATTAGCAAAGACTAAACAAAATTTCACGGCTTGAAGTGAGCCATGTAACAGCTCTTTAAAAGAAGACATAAAGTCCAAGTTCTTACAGCATGTTTACCCCTGAAAACGCTCCAGTATAAGACAAAACATACTCTTTACATGACAAAGACCCCAATGACTAACCGGATAATTCCTCATCCACATTTACCACAGAACCAACTCGAAACTCTAAAGATAGAAATAAAGTTTTCTCACTCCAAAAGAGCCTCACCAACATTTCGTCTTCTCACAAAATCTCCTAACATGAAAGAGGCAAAAACACTAGAAAAAAAACACAACTGCCGTGTATCACGTTATCACTTTTGCCAAAAGATGCCGCGGAAACTCCAAACATGGTCTAGTTAGCGTTTGATTCAGTAGTTTCTCTCTTGGGAAACTCCACCCTTTGGTTCCCATCAAGCCCCATCCATTTCCATGAAAAATCGTACCATTATCCACAAAAGAGTCCAAAGCTTTTCTTCTTACTTTTATCTAAGAGACTCGCCTCCGACTTCAGCCTCTTTTTTTCGCTTGATCTAGGCTTCTTGGCGTGGTATCGTGGTTGTCTGATGAGACATGTATTGGTGTCGTGTGGCGGATGAGCCATGGTTTACGCTAACCCCGGAGCCTCCTAAAGACCAGTTTGTCCATATCACTCTTGGATTTGATGCCAAGATAACACTTTCGGGCCGTTGTAAGACATGTTACTATCATCTAAGAGCCTGAATGTCTTGAGATAAAGAGAGAAATGACAATAAACCGCCACATTGCTGTGGTTTTGCCGCTATTTGCTGGTTGATGGAGGTCGAGGGAAGTCGATGGAGACACAAGCTCGGGGAGACTTCCACAGTTTTTCCACCAACCAAGTCAAGCCTCTAGCCAAGTTTAAGCGGAAGAGAAGGTTTTACATACATGTAGTCTTAGGAGGCTTGATGAGGGCTAAGGAGAAGAATCGGAGCAGCCAAATTTGGAATGACATACAGCCACACGGAAGTTCGGATTTAATGGCATCAGCAGGAAATACAGACCTTCCTCTGCATTCAAGCATCCCTTAGTACAAGTATCTAAAGGTAAAATGGCTTGAGACATAATAACACCAAAGGCCAAGGGGTGAAGGTGCAAGGCATCCCAATATGCCGGGGAATTCAACCCGGTGGCCGAGATCCTCGCCAAGGAGAACCAAACAAGTTTCAATCTTGACTTACAACTTTTGGAAGAAGGTCTCATACCAATCAGTGCACCGTGCACATGATCGGAGGCCGGGAATGGCGGGTCGCTTCCGGGGACGCTTCCGAACCTGACCCCCTGACCACTTCTCATCCGTCTTCCGTCTTCGGTTCCGTCTCTTGCCTTGCTCTGGCCTCAGAAAGTTGTGACAAATTTAGTTTTTACTCAAAAGCAATATTAACCCCCCTTAATGAAGCAGAAAGAACCCACAAGAAGGATGGTGTGAGGCCTCAGGGTCATTAGGGGCTCCCAGCGCTGATGCTGTCATCCCTGGATGAACGTGTCGACCCATGACCAAGAAGTGTTATCAACTCGATAGATGGAGTTGTATAACGTTACTTCATCCTTTGACAAAGTCGTTATGTAATAACTTGCTGGCAAATGCACCGGTGCATGGTTAGCATGGCGAGCTTCACAATTTGCTAGCTTGAATGTTGCAATGAGCAAACCCAAAGATCTTGTCTGAACTTGGATCTTGGCGCCTCCTTCCCCCCATGTCTTGCCTACCTTTCTCATACGTCCAATATGGTTACTCGTAAGGTGTTCAGGGGTGGGGGATTATCAAATCCTTTGACCGAGACCAGAACGAACCTCAGCTCGAGGAACGAGCTGTCCAGTCCAAATAGCAAACAGTTAATGACTGCTTGGAAAAAACAAGTCAACCGAGATGCAACTTTGCGACTCGAGATCCGCGGCACTTGGGCGGATGCTGCCCAAGTGTCAAGGTTGATGCCTAGAGGGTCAGGGGTTCAGACAAGAAGTCTTTGCCCAGAGAAGACCTTCCCCTTTGAAAACCTCTATACCCTCCCTCGGCAGACGATAACGATTATGGTTGCAGATCCACAATCCTGAACCCACTGTCTCTAGAGGTTCCAAGAGCACTGGCCATGGATCGCCAAAGCCAGCACGGGGCCGCGTCCGCAGCGTCGTTGGTCTCGTCGGTCCGGCCTGTCGGTGGGGCGAAGCCGTGATCGTCACCCAACTGCCGTATTGATATCCTGTCATCCTCGGCGGAACAGACGTTATGTCTCAACAGTTTCAAGTGATCGGCTGGCTCCCGTGCCGGTCGGCGCCAACAGGCTGTTTTCTCCCTTTTCGAATATATGCAGCTTTGCCTGCTGAGCGAACATGGGACTTCCTTGACCACCAACACCAGCTAGGTGGTCTAGACCATCCGGGCCGCGGCAACTCTATAGCGATTGGACTGGAAGAAGCCGGCTTGGCGCCGAATATGCCGCATCGTGAGCCTCTTCATGTCAAATCTATAGAAGACTCAGATATTGTTCACATGCGGAGAGAACATCAACGCTTTGACACTCGAGTCCCTAGCCTGCTCGTTAGCATGCCTTTGCTTGTTAAGCAAGTCATCAACCTTCAGCCGCGGTTGATCCACTATGTAAATGTAAGTGATTCATCCTCTAGAGTTGCTGTTGGACCAGCGGCTGCAGAGCCGTTATCTAGCCATCCGCCTAGTGAAACGGCTGCTCCACGAGTCAGACGACAGCATTCTGGGTAAACTCGACGCCTTGAGATGGCATTTGGGATTCTTATCCTGGGAAGTAACTCCAACTTCCCCATGACATCGTGGCTGTCCTCCTTGTCATGGCTCTGGCTAGAGACATCCAGACTGACTCGGCTGCAGGTTCCGCCTGGCCGCTTCGGGGCCGACCAAGCTATTCATCGAACCATTCTGCCAGAGCCGGGGTCCAAGATTGGATTCTCCTCATATTGCCTAATCAAGCAAGCAACGCAAGGATTGAGAACAGAACAGTGACAAGGCCCCAGAGTGCAGAGCCTTGTCGTGAACAGAAGCCTGGAACGCTGGGACACGGCAGAGAACCCCCGGGTTTGCCTCATCGAATAGCAAGCAAAAGAGCTGTCTCGACCTCTTGATGTGAAAAAGACTTGACTTGATAAGTCAACGCAAACCGACCCCCACGTCACACTGGAAATGATCACATGCGCAGACTGGGTCCTCAACTAGCCTCTGAGGATATGGATATCCGGCCGAGTCCCGCCTTGTGGGTTTGACAAGGGCGGCGGCGGGTAGGTAGATCATGAACCAGCCGAGGAGAGCATAGAGGCATTTGGTCGTCAATTGGCGCAATCTGGACCGCGTCAGTGGGATCGAGCTTCTCACTCGACCTGCCCCCGATGAATGCCTCCCCCCATCCGGATGACCAGATTGGTCCTAGGTGAGCAAGGGACGACCATCCGCCATTGCAAAGGTCTCAGGAGACATTGCTGTACCCGCAACGGCGTCTGAGCTAACATGATGGATGGCGATCAGATATCAAACCCTATTGAAAGGGGAATGTCGTACCATTTCTCTCGATGCATCTCATCCATCCCACAGAGGGACGGACTGTAAGCATGTGCAACCGCAAGAGTCCCCTCCCCTCACACCTCAAGAGAAAACTTCTGAATGGGTGTGGTGTCAGGGAGTCGAGCAAACGAGATGACAGGTGCCATTGCACAAGAGTGGGCGCAGTTGCAAAGCAATCACCAGCCCGTCGAAACTCTGCTGTGAGGGGACGTTGCCACGCCAATCCCCAGTCAGGAGAGACGCGATGACCAACCACCCTCCTCCAGGAACGTCCCAAACTGTGGTTGGAATAGCACGCCCAGAGTGCGAGGTCCACAGCTAAATTTCCTTGAACGCGAGATCCGTGCGCGAGGCGAATGTGGCTCACTCGTTGTCTGTCCTGTCTGGTTTTCTCTCCTCGCACTTGCAGACCGTCGCACTTTGGATAGCCCCAAAGCTTCCCCTACACGCGAACGGTCTCGACGCAGAGGCCGTAAAGCCCAGCCATTCAAGGCAGGCCTTGTGTTACCTGGCAGAGTTCCTGAGCATCAGCTATGGCTGATTTTGCTCGCGAGACGAGGTACAGTACCGTACAGTATAGCACAGTACACTCACAGCCCAAGGACGCCCGCGCCAAGGCGGAAACGGCCGTGTGCCTGGCATAAGCAACCGTGTTGAAGAGCGCCCTGCCTCCAACATGATGGCACTTTGCACATGGATAAACAAAGACATAGAGTTGTCGATACTGCATTTCTTCATCTTCGACTGAGTCGTCAGGGCCGTGACCCGGCCGGATGAGTCGGAGACTCGGACCCGTCGGACTGACCAGGCCAGCCCTATGAGAGACGCCATAAGGGACGGTCGATTTGAAACGGGGATACGAAGCCTTGGCTTCGGGCCTATTGAGATGTGCCCCTGGAGAGGACGCCAGCAAATTGGAGGCGCCATCAAGGGTCGGTTTCATGTCCAAGATAGCCACGCAGCGTGGTGTCACGGACGTCGTAGTGCACAGGCCTGGTGTGGTGAATCTCAGGCCTTCTCATCAACTCAATTGTCTTGTCGACACCCCAGATCAGAATCTTCAAAGTTTGCGCTTGAGACCGTTGACTCTTGTTTTCCGATGCATCGCGGATCATTTCCCCGTCAAGCCTATCCTGGTTCGACGTTGCATTGCGAAGCGGGGTCATGCGAGCTGACGACCTCCAGTACACGGACGGATCACCAACAAGCAAGAGGCACCGTTTTGCTCGACATTCGCAGTAGAGTTTTGCTCTATCGTGGCCGCCCTGGACGGTAGAGGAAAGGCCATGACATCGAGGGGAAGCTCCCAGCCCAGACCTTTCATCATCCATCAGGCCCAGAGGCCAATCAGAGAGCTCGGAGCTATTGCGTTGGCTTCCCTCCATCGGCGCCCTCCGATAGGGTCCAACACAGTAAAGTACTGTCTGCACTGGCGTGCCTGGTAAGAAACGGACTCTGCCTGGCTCTGACTCTGGCTCTTGCTCTGGCTCTGGACAGCTGGTCCGGCGGAATCTCCAACGTACGTCGCCATCTGTTCCCTAATGGGGATCAGTGCGGGCGCCAGTCGATCCGGGAACAGAGGTGGAGCTGCTGAGGCTTGGGTCCAAGTTAATTGCGTCCATCTCCCGAAGGTGCTGTAGCATTGTAAGCAGAGCCTGCAGGCGGCTGTATGTATGTAAGCCTGGGGGACGATCGGCTGCTGAGGAGAGCTTCAATTCTCTAAGCGAGCCAAAGCTTGAGCGTTGCACCCATCCCCTCTTGGACGCAGTCAGACAGACATCCGGTCTGTGGCGACCTGAAATCCGCCGTCATCCAAGAATAACAAGTAATTGTTTTGTTTGCTTTTCGCCCTCGCCCTCGCCCTCGCCCTCACCCTCCTCACCCTCTTTTGCTGCCCATCAGCCGCTCTGTTGCCCTGCCCCTGCAGGGTCCTACCGCCGCCCAGGTACCCAGAGTCCGAGACCCAGCCCGCACAAACAGCACGTTATCTGCCAGGCTTGCATCTGCCTCTTGGACTGGCAAAGCCCTGTGACGCCTTGTGGGTATTCGGACTCAAGCTCCGGAGTTTTTGGTGCTTGAGTTTTGGAGGCAACAAGGTAGGCAGTGGAGGCAAAACGGCCGCCCGGTGCCAGGGACTCGGCAAACCTTGAACTCGGAGGGACAAGGTCGAGGCCAGAATGCGCCAAAAGCCATCGGCGATCATCCAGGAGCCTCAAGATGTGACCCAAAAGCCACTGGCTGGGGGTGGTCTTGCCGTATTGGACGGCGGAGATGCGCCGTGGTTGAGCTGGAAGCCGCTAACTGCTGCTCCTGGGTCTGAGCAGCCCTCAGCCATCCATTCCATGTCGTACCCTGGGACGTAAATCATGGATCAGTCAGATATCAACTTCTGCAGCATGAACCCTTGAAGATGCACTCGCTCATCCCAACCAACGGCACTTGCTTTTGTGCTGGGTTGAGCTGCGGTGGTACAGCGCGGCTGGCTGAACATCCGGCTCCGTGACATCATCCTGGAGCTCTGCCGATGAGATAGATGGTCGATTGCTGAGGGAGTGAGGAACTTCCCTCTCATCATTGCCGTCTCCAGGGCCCAGGCCAATCCATGCACGTAGCACGTATTTGAGCCACACCTCTCGACGTGTTTAAAACCATGCGAACGGGCGTTAACCTCGAGTTGATGTGCCTTGGTGCCTTGGATGCATCGCATGTAGCTCATCCCAACCGTCAGAAAGCCTCAGAACGCCTGCTGATCTTCCTGTCCACCAAGTTTGTGCGCCGCTCATCAGCCAGCCAGCTGTCGACAAGATGCTAGCACCGGATGGGAATTCGAGCAGCCGATGAGTTCCTGATCAACTGGGTCAAAGCTTAGTTCCTAGTTTAGCTCCATTGCCCGTCCAACTCGGATGCAAGCAGAGATGGGCCGGGCCCTCCCAGCCCTGGGGCCCCAGGCGCTCCGTTCATCTCCAGGAGCCAAGCTTTGTTCCCGATGGACCCTATCCCGCAGATGGTTGAATTCTTCGGCCGAGTAGTGGTGGTCAGGCTCTGGGCCGCTTGGGCTCGGCCGTCGTCGGCTTCCCGCGAAACGCAACCGTCGCCGTCACATCGAATGGCGATTGATCGATTGGGTGACAATTGATAGCCCCCTCGATTGCTAGGAGCTTGCTTTGAGATCGATCATACCCCGTTGTCGCGGCTGCGATGCCGAAGTCGCCGTTCGCCGACCTCGAACCCAAAGAAACTCTCGGAACTCACCGTGCCCTGTCCAATCTGTCTGTGCCACACCGGCTGCAACCAGAAATGTTGCCACGTTGAGGGCTGGGTTTCTGAACGTTTTCTCTGAGACATTCTCGGCGGGTTGTCAAGCCCCAGAAGGCGCACATCAGCGTGGCTCTCTGACGAGGTCAAGGCTATTGGGGACATGGCCAAGTCTCGTCCTCGTCTTGGGAGGTGGCAGCATTCATTTTCCAGGAGTAGGAGAACGCAAACGCCACCGTCCCTGCTTAAGGTACAGCACCCATTGGATGCCGAAGTTGCCCATGAAATTTCGTTCAAGTTGCCGTATCAGAAAGATGGCGGATGCGGAGATGCCTCCGGGGTCTCAGTCTGAGCCCCAGGGCATCCATCTGCTGCACTACTCTCGTGCAGCTTGTGCCCGAGGATAATGGCTGGACACGCCATAGACCGTTTTGGCAACGGATGCATTCTCCTCCCCCCAGCAAGCGACCTGCTAGCAGCCATGCAAGCTGATAGTGGCCTGGCACTGGACGTGGGCTAAGGCAGTGTCCGAGAGGAGCCCGGCCCAATCAGGGACACTGCATCTGAGAGCCAGAACTGAGGGGCTTGCTGCTGACCCTGTCATCTTGCAGAGACTGTGGCGGACGGCATCTGAGAATCTCTCGCTCCCCTCTCGCTCTGATCGGGAAAGTCTATTTTCCCCTCACGGCCTAGCTTCTGATTTGCGCTGTCTCCGCTTCCTAGGGCCCGGCCAAGCTTTTGGCTACTGAGCCCAATGGTCGCATTCCGGCCAGGTCTGGTCTTTGGGTGGCTGTCTGGTGAGGAGAGCTGCCATACGTATTTGATCGACCCGTGCCCTCAATGAATGTTGTGCTCGTGTTCCTGAATTGCCATCGTCAACATTGACCTCTCGCTGTGAGGTACTGCTCGCTCCAGCTCCAGCTCCAGTTCCAGCTTATCAGCTTGGATCCGTTCATCTGTCCATATATCAGCCAACCTCCCCTCTCACTTCTTTGCTCACACAACGCACTCAAGCTCTTGCTGCCCACTCTACCGCCCTGCATCACCACGCCCTCGTACATACCCTACCTCTTGGTACCATAAGCTCACCACCTCAGCTGTTCTTCCATCATCAACACTTCTCAGCCATTGTTCAAGCCTTCTCCCGTGGTCAGACGGCCCGAGAAGTCATCCGTATAAAGGATCAAGCGGAGCCATTGGGCCGCTCATACGACAGGTCCTTCAATGGCTGCTTTCGTCCACTCTTATCCCCACGCAATGGACTTTGCATTTGGGTCGTCCATGGGTGCAATGGCCACGACGCCTTCCCCAGGATATATGATGACTCCATCTCCGTATTACACCAGAACACCCTCGCCCACCGACCGAAGCAACATGGTGTATCAGCCACTTCCAAGCCAGGCACCCGATGCATCCTTTTTCGAGGAAGCAATCGGGGGTTCTCCAATGCCCCAGGATATACCCTTTGGCATCATCCAACAAGGGCCGCCCCAGTACAGCACGGCACCAAAAATCCCCGATTCTCCACAAAGGATAATGCCAACCGTTGAGGCTGACACAAAACCCAACCGCCGGACCCGGAATCGACGACAATCACAAGCAAGTTCGAGCATGTCGGAGGAGATGAGTGGCCCTGGTCTTGCCCCAGAGTCCCCGAAACAGAAGAAGCGAGGTCGAAAGCCCAAGAACGAACCAAAGGAGCCAGGCAAAGGGCGCCGGAAAGTGGAGCTGGATGAGGATGATCTTCCCAAGGACCCAAGACGTCGACGCATTCTCGAACGCAACAGGATTGCTGCAACCAAGTGCCGCCTCCGGAAACGGGATGAAGCATCGGCTCTTGCCTCTAGAGAGCAAGCCATGGAGGACCAAAATCGCTACCTCTCTTCATGCTTCGACACGCTGACTGCCGAGATCTATCATCTCAAGACCCAGCTTTTGCAACACACTGATTGCAACTGCGTCCTTATCCAGAAGTACATTGCCAATGAAGCAAAGAAGACCGTCGACGGCCTGCTCTCTTGCTCTCAGGCATTCCAGATGGACAATGACTCGATGAGCCCATACCGTCGAGGTTCCAGCAACAGCGGCACCAGCCCCACGGAGTCCCTGGGAGTGCCTACACCCGAGTTTGAAGGTGTTTCGCCAACTTGGTCACATCCCTTCCAGCAAGCCCCAGCATCCTCGGAAGTCAGTGAGGACATGTTTGACATGGCCATGGACCAGTACAACAAAGGCACAATGGCCATGCACGGTCAACCCATTTCCAACATCCCTCTCCCTAATTCTGAGCCGGAGATGTTTGTTGGTATGGGGCCCCAACCCCAACATGTGGATGGGATAAACTGGGACTCAACTTGGGGTTTTCGATAACAGCGATAACCAGTTGAGTCGTGATATACGAGCGACAGAGCGACAGAGCAATATTGATGGCATGCCCGGTTCGGTTGCAAATACCTCATCTGTACATCGAGGTTGCTTGAGTAATGTCCACACAGGGAAGCCATGGTCCTAGGAGTTTAGCGAGCTTTGTGGTTGATCCAGATTTTAGCCAGCTGGGTTTCGTGTTCTTTGGTAAAATAAAAGCTCCATAGAGCAGTGTCATATTCGATCACCAGTCCCATTTTGCATGCTGTCGTCTAACACCTGGTTGATATCTTGACGTGTAGAGTTGTCTCGGGCTGAACTGACGTCCGTAAATTGTGAGGCCATCTAGATGTCCGCAACTGCCCATGTCCCTCTCGAGCATGAGCAGCAATCCTCTCCATATTGAAGCGGTGTATACTTGATCTAACGCATTCGACGCTCGGGAGATCCGCCCTGCCACGGGTGGTTGCTGCATTAGCATCGACCCACCTCCAGATCTTGACATGATCCATTCTCGGTTCTTGACAAGGCAATAGCTACTGCACGTGGCGTGCCCTACAAGGCAGCATGGAAAAGCCGCCTTGGTGTTGAAATTCGAATGTTGTTCAGATCAGTCAGATGAGACTGGAGCTTCCGTTTCACGTGTTGTACGGGATTTCCATAGTCGTCTAGAATTGTTCAAGAACTTCTAACGGACAGGGCAACTGAAGGGGAATTAATTGCCATGCCCAAGAGGAAGGTGGATCGTTGTATCTGTCACCCACCTAGATCGCAGAGTGTGGGGGTGAACCCAGATCTCGTTCCTCCCCTGCAGCTGATTGAACGGCTGCAAGGGAACGCGCCTAACACGGTGATGGTCAATATTGGGACCCCGGACTTGGCAGCTCGACATCGTCGACCTGACCGCTCAGGTTCTCGCTTCGAGGTGCAATGCAAGACGCGCCCAACAAAGGCCTTGGGTGGAGGAGGGAAATGAGATGGATGCAGATGCGAAAGTCGGTGAAAGCAAACGAAGCAAGTTGCGATGGGTCCCATGGATTTCGACGCCCTTGACTCGCAGGGCTAAAGGTCGCATGGGCACGTGCAGACGTCAAACACCAAGCCCAGGTTATCATCTGGTCCAGTAACTAGCCAGCTAGCGTGGAAGAACTTTGCAGATTGATGAATCAGATGTGCAGGCCGTTGCCCAGAGACTGTTGTCTGTAAGGAGGCGTTGACTTGGGCGTTGAACTGGCCAACGGCGCAGATATTGGGACCATTGGAAGGCTGTCATGACGAATGAACAGCCGCCATCAAACCTTGTTGTCGATTTGCTCTGGCGGCTCAGCCTGAGCTGTTCTGCATGTTTCGTTGCTTTTTTTTTTTTTTGCCCATGTCTTCCTGGATACAGCTGTGCGGCCGTTGCATGGTTGAGCCGTGCAGTACCTGAGGCCGGTCGACGTATCACAAGCGGCTCTCCTGTTGAGTGGCATGGTTTACCCAAAGCCTGGATGTTGAGAGTGGCGTGCCAAATTGAGGCCGACCGTCATCGGCCGGTAATGGTAAACCCGAATTGGAGAAGCTCGGAGGCGGGAGAGCGGGACACGGGAGCACGCGAGCCTAGACCATGGTAAGATTTTGCAGTTCGAGGCGGCAAGAGGGAAGAGGACTGACCAGACAAGGAAATCGTGCGTTTTAATTTGGGTTCCGGAACGGCTCATTCGAGTTCAGCCGGGGCGAACCTGCAGATGGGACTGGAATCTCACATCGGTAATGGTGACGGCATCCCTGGGACATGGACATTGACTCTGACAAAGAGTCAGGGGTGTCGCGAGGCGATCCAAGTCACTGGAAGTCGGTTAACGCCAATCAGCCTCTGCGAGGCGCGTGAGACGGTGGCCAGACTTGAGTGGGTACGGACAAGAATGGCTTCGTAAACGACAACCCTTGTCACGAGTTAGGGAAATATCCCCCCTTCGGTCCACGCGTCCTGAATCGTATTTCAAGCTTATGGTTTCCGCAAACGTAAACTTGTAATCATCGTTATTTGTGAGTGGAAGTCTTTTGGACGATCAGCGGTGTCCCAATTGAAGCTACCCTTGCCTGATTGTTTCGGAGTTGGCGGAGCCACGCGAACAGGCATCATCCATCACTCCATCTCCCTGCGTACCTGCATTCGAACCGCGCGAAACAAACAAACGGAGGCTCTCATATGAGAAAGCGCATGAGAATCTCAACGTTTGATCGGTAAAATCGCCGAGGGTCGCTCGTTTTTGCTTTGTCGTTGGTTGCACAAGGAATTGGTCAGGGGGAAAGAATTTCACCAAGCGGCGAGAATAGAAAGGGAGGATCTATCAAACGCGCCATCAACGGACGAATCGACAATCAGCCATCGGCAACTCCTCCACTAGAGCCAATTCGACGCGTGGAAGGCCTCAAAGAGCAGTGGTTCCAGAAAGCATCGTCCTTGAAGGAATTTGACGAATCCCAATCGGGATTGGGCAGTCGCTGAGTGAGAAGACTTTTCACTCTCACAGCTGACGACCTACCTACAGCTGGAAAGAGTGTCCCGTGAGCAATCTCAACACCGCACCTTCCTCGAATCAACCAACCCAAAACAGCAACCGCGACACAGCATCCGCTGTGAAGGAAGAAGCAGCGAGAGTGTGCAGGCGAGACCCTGTTGGTCACGTTCCACCGCGTCCTGTGATCGCGATTCCCTCAACTTGCACCCTTCGATTGGTCTCTCAGATCATCCTTCATCGGAGGAAGACTTGAGCTTCAAGTCGATTCCCGCCATCGACGCCGCGTATCGGGTCACGACCGGTCATCGGGACACTCATTTGAACAGGTCAAAGGCCGTCCCTCTTTTCACTCTCTCCTCCCTTCTGCAGGATCCCTCACACCCACCGTCGAGACCTTTCACCTGTCATTTTGACAAAGCAGCCCTCTTTCAACTATCTCGTCTCTTGGTCGAATCATCGCCCTTCTCTCCAAGGAAACCATCCCAGCCGCAATCAGGATAGCTGCACTCCCCTGACCGGCCCAGCTGGTCGACCAAACCTTGATCACCATGACAGCCGTCTCACCGGCAGAGACCGCCTTAGTGGTCCTGTACTACGTCTATCCGGCCGCTGTTTTCCTCTACTTCCTAGTCTCCTCTCTTGTTTCGGCTTGCACCGTGGCCGCCTCCAAGAAGAGCGAAAATGGCAAGCAGAACCGCCCCAGCCGCAGAACTACTCTGCTGCTTTCCCTCCTCTACATCTTGACGTTCGTTGCTCAGTTGGGCCTGCTTGGCACCGAGGCATTCCTGGCACGAGAGTGGCCTACTCAAGACCACATCATCATCGGCCACTTGTCTTGCATTCTGGTCTTTGGGATTAACCTCAGCCGTTGCCTCGACCTTGAAGATGACCCATCATACCCTTTTGTCGGTTCCTGGCTGCTCGGTCTCGTCTTTGATGTCATCATCCTCGCTTTGTCGGCAGGCCTGGGGCTCTTGCTCCAGCCTAACATTTTCAGCATCATCGACGCTGTTGTGGTTGCTGTACGCTGCCTCTCGTTTCTTCTGCTAGTGGGCCTCTTCACTCTCAGTCCCTCGCTCAAGCCAGGCTCGGATGAGGAGCGGCAGCCTCTCCTCCCCAAGGACACGACAACCTCGCCCAGTAGCCCCACTGGCCTATCTCAACATAGCCAGGAGTCCGGATATGGATCAACGCTTCAAGCCGAAGAGGAAGACACCGAGGAGACTCCTGAGTACAACTGGGAGCGACGTGAGCGAGAGGCCAAGGAGGCTATGAAGAAGCGGCTCGAAGAAGGTGGTAATTGGTTTGAGTACGCCAAAGGATTCAAGGTATTGTATACCCCTTCCTAGACCCTTCCTTGTTCCGTCCCCAATGACCAGTTGAGGCTGTGTGATTGCAGGTTGGCACTGAACTTGCGACTGACCTATTCTTAGATCCTCTTCCCATACGTTTGGCCTGTTGGCAACATCGGTCTTCAGCTTCGTGCCGCAGCAGTTTGCCTGTGCTTGTTTGGCTCAAATGCGCTTCATCTGCTCATTCCTCGCCAGACAGGTATTATCATGGACAGTCTGAGCGGATCTGACCAGACCAACCCTTGGCTCGCCGTCATCATATTTGCTGCTCTCCGCTTGGCTGCTTCCGAATCGGGTATCGAGCTGGTCCGTCAATGGCTCTGGGTTCCCGTCAAGTACTACTCACACGATGCCCTGACACGAGCGGCTTACTCGCACATGATGCATCTTTCGGCCGATTTTCACGACTCCAAGAGCTCTTCGGACATGATGATGGCTATCTATGGAGGCAGCGCTGTTTCCAACGTGATTGAGAACGTCCTACTCTACGCTGTTCCTATGCTCATCGATATGGGGGTGGCCGTTGTTTATCTCTCTATCACCTTTGGGCCCTACGAAGGACTGATTACCATGGCAACAGGAGTCTTTTTCCTGCTCATCGCTAGCAGGCTCGTTGCCAACTCCAAGGCCGCAAGTCGCAACCGTGTCAATGCGTTGTACGAGGAGCACTATGTTCGACAGTCAGGCTTCCTTGGATGGCAAACCGTCAGTGCATTCAATCAAATCGGCTATGAAGACAACCGACACGCCAACGCAGTTACGAACCGCTGGCTTAGGGAGCAGCAATACGTCCTTGGGTGGTACATCTCCATTGGTTTCCAGACCTTGGTGCTCACATCTGGTCTTTTGGCGAGCGCCTTCTTGGCTGTCTACCGCATCAGGGCTGGACACGCAACCCCCGGTCAATTTGCCATGCTTCTCATGTACTGGGCTCAGCTGACATCTCCCCTTCAATTCTTTGCCAAGCTGGGTAAGAATGTCAGTGACGATTTCATTGATGCTGAACGGCTGCTTGACATCATGAGAACCCAGCCATCTGTCGAGAACCAGAAAGGAGCCAGGCCGTTGAAGTTTGTTGCTGGCGAGGTCGAGTTTGACAAGGTTTGCTTCAGTTACGACAAAAAGAAGGGCATCATCAAAGATGTGAGCTTCCACGTTCCAGCTGGACAAACAGTTGCATTTGTTGGAGCCACTGGAGCAGGAAAATCCACCCTGATCAAACTTTTGGACCGGTTTTACGACGTTGGCGAGGGATCCATCCGCATTGACGGACAGGATATCCGAGATGTTGATTTGTTCAGGTAGGGATGCGTGTGATCTCTGCTCGCCATGCCAAGTTACTAACGTATTGCAGTCTTCGTGACCGAATTGGAGTTGTACCCCAGAACCCGATACTGTTTGATGACACGATCATGAACAACGTTCGATACGGAAGAATCACTGCGAGCGACGAAGAAGTATTTGAAGCATGTCAAGCAGCGTGTGTTCATGATAAGATCAAGGGCTTTACTCATGGTACGTGTTCTTGGTGAATCGTCTGAAGAATGTTGCTAATGCGAAATAGGTTATAAGACTCGAGTAGGAGAACGAGGCGTGTAAGTAGTCGGAGAATCAAGTATATGATAGCTCGCTCACATTCACAGTAAACTCTCTGGCGGCGAGCTCCAGCGCATTGCAATTGCTCGAGCAATGCTCAAGAAACCAGACATCGTTTTGCTGGATGAGGCTACTAGTGCAGTTGACACAGACACTGAACAGCAGATCCAGGTATCTTTCAAGAGATTGTGCCAAGGACGGACTACTTTCATTGTTGCGTGAGTACTCTTAAACCACATTTAGGGGCCTATTCTAACCATGATAGCCACCGCCTCTCAACCATCATGAACGCCGACCGGATCATTGTCGTCGAAAACGGCGAGATCCTCGAGCAGGGCAACCACGATGAGTTGATTGTAGCCGGTGGAAGATACGCAGATCTCTGGTCGAAGCAGGTTTTTGTCCGATCCAATGACGAAGACAAGAACAACTCGGCTGGCCAAGCAGGATTTGTTAACGACTTGTCCTCGGAGCAGACCAGAACGGAACTGTCAAAGGTCAACAAGCCCACGGCAACGGCCAACGGAGGAGCAGACTCGTCGAAGGCAGAAGCCAGTGGAGAGGAACTAACATCAACCCCCAAGCGCAAGCAAGAGGTAGAGCCAGCCGAAGCAAAGTAGCCTTTGGCGATTCTAACCTCTACTTGTAGGGAACCCGGTTGAATCCTGTTGCCGCCACGTTTACGCCACGGACGCTCGCCAAGGCCAGACAAACTTTCGCAACTGAGACATCCGAGGAATCCGAAGTTTCCGGGGCGCAGAGTGAAACGTTGGGCACGAGCCTGCAGACCAGCCGTCAATGGTCTGATGAAGTTGCCGAGCAAGATGAAGCCAGAGCGAAGACAGCGGGTTCTGACCAGCTCTAGGAGGGTCAGCCCGTCAGCGATGGCGAAAAAATCGGACTTCGAGCTGGATCCAGAGCGAAACGTCAGGCTTTTATTGCAGCTGTGGACCGTGCCCTGAAGAATCGTCCAGGCCATGGTGATGTTGAGTATAAGAAGGCTGAGGTGGCGCCTGAAACCAGTGTAACCCAGGATGATGGCGTTCGTGCGCCATCTTTTGAGCTCAAGCTTCCATGTTACTCTCGTCGGGTCCAGTCAAAGAGCGAGCCATCCCAAGTGTCGCAAACATCGGAGGGCCAGCTGTCGGAGGGGAGTGATACAGAGGGGGTGGCCTTGGCTCCCGTATCAAAGGAACCAAGATCTCCGGTTAGTGGCTCTCATCCACAAGATGTCCGTTTTCTAACAGGCTTCAGGTCTATCGTCATGTCTCACTCCCTTCCATGAAGAGCGGTACAACAAGTGGCTCGCAAATTCCCAAACCCATCGAGCACAACAATGCATTGCCCTCGACTACGCAGAGCGGAGGCAACCAGACACCTACCATCGTACACTCGCCAGAGAAACAGCCTCGTGGTCAGAAAACGGAGCCCTTTCGAAGCAGCAGCGCTACTTATATCCCAGCCAACGCGGAGAGCTCCTCGCGCAAGGAGAATTCGGGCGTCAGAATTATGAACGATAGCAGGCCCGTCATGCCACCAAGTACCAATGCGCCCAACGCCAACGGGCCTTCAGGTGGTAGCAGTGAACCCGCCGTATCCAGCCAACGCCGCGGTAACCGCGGGGGTCGACGAGGAAAAGGTTCCTGGTATCGCGGCCGACGAGGTCGAGGAAGCTACCGAGGTGGTGCAGCTGGCACGCAGGCAGGCTAGAGTATTACAAGCATGACTTGTGCATCGATATAGATCCTGGAAGACGGCGATACTGGCGGGGAAAGTGTGGGGGGGAAGCATCTCTCAAGCAAACAGGACATGGTCGGCCAGGTCATCGATTTAATATGGCGTTATCGGCAATAGATAAAAGGCTCAAGGCAGGGTGACCGAGGTAATATTGGCGGTGGTGGTTATCAGACATTCATGTATTCTATTCAAGGTGGCGGTGTGCGAGGTAAAGGACGGACAGCATGCACATCTAGGGACCATTAGGAGCTTTTGTAGTTTCTATTCAAAGCTCAAAAAAAGAAGCACGCACACACACATTGCTGCGTTGCCACGTTTATCAATGCGTCGTCTCATCCATCTCATCACGGTGTGTTGTTAACCCAGATCATCTAACGGCCATGGTATAATGATGTTGCCTCGTCTTCCATCTCCTTACTGCTGCGCGCCGCCCTGTCCACCAGCACCACCAAAGGGGTTGCCTCCAGCACCAGGGGCACCACCACCCATCATAGATCGAGCCCTGTGAGTTTGGTTAGTTTCGTCGTTGTTGTGAAGAGAGGGAGCTGGGGACCAAGACTTACATCTCACCAATCTGAGGGTCAGACATGAGGCTGTTAAGATCAGGCATGCCACCACCGCTAGAATAGCGGTCGGCCATCTCGCGCAGACGAGGGTTGCTCATGAGGTTGTTCATCAAGTCAGGGTTGCTCATGAGCTTCTGGGCCATGTTGGCAAACATGGGGTTGTTCATGATGCTGCCAAGGTCGGGCATGCCACCACCGGCACCACCAGGACCACCGGCACCGCCAAACATGCTGGCGAGGTTGCCGAGGTCAGGCATACCGGGATTGGCGTTAACATCGACGCCAACGCTGGGAGAAGAGCGGTTAAGCGAATCCTCCTCAGCCTCCATCTCCTGGACACGGCGCTTGGCCGTCTCGTAGCCCTTCTTCATGGCGTCAGAGCCTCCATTACCCTCGTGCTCAATGCCGCGGGCATAGGCCTCCATAGCACCTCGAGCGTCACCAAGAGCGAAGCGGGCGAGGCCAAGACGGGACCAAGCCTTTGTGTAGCCAGGGTCAATGCTGACGGCGGCCTCGGCATCGGCGCGGGCGGAAGCGTGGTCCTTGTTGGCGGAGTGTGCGGCGGCGCGGTTGGAGAGGAAGACGGCGTTGACGGGGTTGAGGCCAAGAGCCTGGGTGTAAAGGTCGATAGCGAGGCCATAGTTCTTCTGAGCCATGGCAGCATTTCCCTTTGACTTGAGACCCTCAGATTCCTTCTTTTGCTCCTCGGTAGGCTCGGGTGCCGAAGGAGTAGCGGCAGCGGCGGCAGCAGCGGCGGCGGGCTTGTCGGCGCGAGCCTTTTCAAAGACGGAGTAGATCTGGAGGAGGTTCTGGGATCCGACGGCGGCGGCCACGGCAGAGGTGTCGGTGGGGTCGACCTTGAAGGACTCGGCGATGCAGTTGATGGCCACGTCGATAGAGTCCTTGTCGTCGGCGGTGAGGGTGCCGTCGTTTGTAGAGGCAGAGAGGAAGTCGCAGATGGCGAGGGCGAGGCGCTGCTTAGAGGTGTGTGTGGACGCCTTTGGAAAAAGAAGTCAGCGATACATTCAAAGAGAAATGTCCCCCAGTAGGTTATTCAGATACGTACCATGGCGAAAGAGAAGAAGACCTGTCAACAGGTCGTAAAAGGAGAGAGAAGGCGGCTAGGTTAACTGGGTAAAAAAAGTCTACTGCTGAGATATGATCCAAATGCCAAAAGGAGGAAGAAAGGAGGAAGAGATTCGCGGTGCAAAAAGGGCCCCGCGGCTGAGGCGTCGTGGAGTTTGGGCTGGAAGGTTCCACGTGGGGCAGGTCAAAATGTGGGGGACAGTCACCTCGGTGAGGGATACGTACCTCGAGGTGAGTGTGAACTTGAACAAGGGGATCCAACAACTATTTCACAGCAACATGGTTTACTCAATGGTAGATGTATCAATAAGAATGATATAGAGGCGAGTTATTTCAGTCATAGTCTTTTCATCTGCAATATCCCTTCAATTCCGCTGTCACTGAACCCTCGCCCTCATTTGCAGAGACACCCAAAACTCCATCTAATGCATACAATCATTCAAGTATACTGGGTATGTCGAACCTCTTCGTACCTTATCAAACAGGTCATCGTCTCTCATTCCGTCTCCTCTCCCGGTCAACGTTCTTCACCCGTCGCTTCCCTATGGCGGCCACCTTGCGATACTTGGTGTACAGCCTAAGAACATCCTTCATCACCACATAGAGACATCCTCCTACCAGGCTTCGTCCCCATTGTTGTTGGAGAAGACCAGGTCGCGTTGTGCTTCCCTGCGAGGGTGATATGGTCCAGGATTTGGGAAGTGCCAGGCGAAGCAGTTCACCCATGGCGTAGGAGAGGCCTGGGAGGATCAAGGCGCTGACTATCGCGTTGGACACTCCTGAAAGAATAGTTCCCAGTCCAGGTCGACGAGCGGGTGGTGCTTGGGGAGCTTCATGCTCGACTCTTTCCGCAGGTTGATTATCAGCGGCGGGTGCAGGTGCGGGAGCAGCAACCACTGGGGCTGGAGCTGGAGCTGGAGCTGGGATAGGGGCTCGTTGTGCTTCCTGCGCTGGACGTGGTGCGGGTTCATCCTCGTCAACCCGCGCGTTCCCATGTCTATGGGCTCGCTCATGCGCTCTCTCGACCCAATCATCCTCGTCCTCGTCCTCTTCGGGAACATCCTGAATCTCTTCGATGACGAGCTCGAGAACCAT
The DNA here is from genome assembly GCA_013186415.1 of Fusarium sp. NRRL 66088. Taxonomy (NCBI): domain Eukaryota; kingdom Fungi; phylum Ascomycota; class Sordariomycetes; order Hypocreales; family Nectriaceae; genus Fusarium; species Fusarium sp. NRRL 66088. Next base: position 87,021 of record JABCKD010000298.1, read on the forward strand.
TCCATCCTCACCCTCGCCACCAATTCTCACCTGCCCTCCATGCCCAGCATCATTGTCTTGTTCGTCTTCGCCATCGTCCGCCTCCAGCGCCTCAATAAGGCCGTTGAGGAAACCCACAACGCCGCCCTCGCCGTTGCGCCGCTCAGGCTGGCCGTCGTTGGCGGGGGCTTCGTTCTGTCGAGGCTCAAGAGGGGGAAGACCCATGATTTGTCGGTTCAGGCTCACTTCGTAGGGAAAGGCAAACTCACGCCAGGCGTTGAGGTATGCCGACCGGATGTAGGGAAATATGGCCATGACCAGCTGGGGTGAGGGTGGCCAGGAAAAGAAGTCGTCCTCGTGCATTGCCTGGTATACACCATACTAGAAACGAGTCGTTAGATAACGGCGCATCACATATTATAAGCAGCAAGGGTTACATACCGCAGACGCTGTAGATAAGAAGACCTTATTGCCAATCCATGGCATCAGCTGCCCAAGCAGCAGAGCGGGACCAACGTTGGTCAGCACAAGCGCATTGCGAAACCTCTTGCCTCTGTTCAAAAAGATTCTCGAAGCCTCTCCATGAGTCCAGACCTCAGGGCCCAGGATAAACTCGGTCAGAGCCTCGCGACCAGAGAAGCAATACAAGGCAAAGGCGCCGTACATCTGCAGACTGAACTGCACACCCAGAGTAACAGAGCCGAGCAGCATAAAGGGACTCGCGCGGGTGAACTTGGAAGCTACGACATCTGTCAAGGCGACGACGGGGTCCCAGGGCCCTTCAAGCTGGATGCGGTCTTTACATACGGGGCACTGGAGGGGTTTGTTGGATCGCTCGCAGTCGGTGACCCACGACAGCATGCAGTCTTGATGGGCCTCGAGAGTGCATCCGCAGGGGTCTACCCACGAACCCGGGGGGTCAGAGGGGTCTTGGTCGGTCAGGCAAATGAAGCATCGTCGCGGCGCATCGGTCGATTGTCGCGCGCCCGTCTGAGGTTCGGCCGGCGGCATGGTCGGCGTTTGCGACCTCGGGGTCGCGTGCCGAGGGGGAAGGTCGGCGAAGTAGATAATCGGACTAAGTAGGAATGAAGCTTGGTTTTAGAGCATAGTAGAATAAATGTGCGACAGAAGAAGAAGAAGAAGAGCAAAAGGAAAAGATGAGGAGAGAAAAAGAGTCAGGCCCAGTCAGCCTCGTCGGATGCTGGAGCTGATGGTGGTGATGTTGGGAGGTGACAAGGAAGCTGTGGCTCGGCACGCGGCGGTTGGTGGCTCGTGAGCTCAAGTGGGGCCTTACATCATGTTCTGCCTTGGGCGTTGGGGAGTGATCTGAGATACCCGGCCAATCAATCAACAGGGATCCTTTCCCTTTCAGTTCACACAAGCACAAACATGAAGATCAAAGAGGATGCCATGTGATATTTCTAATGATTTAAAACCCTTTGCGTAATCTTGAGGTAATATCTTTCAAGAAATAACAGCAAGTCCAGCGGTTCACTCTAACCACTACATGGGACGGGTTTGACGGGTTTGATACCACTACCCTACCACAACTTGATACAAACTGTTCAGGCCTTAGACAAACTTAGCCCTTCTTCCCCATACATATCAAATAAGTAAACTTCATCAACTCTCCAACCCCAGCATCCAAATCCGGCTCACCCTTCTTAAGGCCGTCAAACTCTCCAGGAAACTTCTCAACCAACTTTGTATGATCCCACGCAACCTCAACCTTGACATCCTTAAACCCAACCTCCCTCATCAAGTTGGCCATCCACTCCCTCGGGATGCCGTGACGCTCAACGCCTCCCATCTTGCTTTCTGGGTGGAACTTTCTCGCCTCGGGGCCAAAGTCTTCAAAGTCAGTCAAGGCTGCCATGCCGCCCTCCTTGAGACATCCGAGCATTGTTGTCAGGACGGGCTGGAGATCTGCGATGTGATGCAGGACCAAGTGTGAGGTTATGAGGTCGTACTTGAGTCTTGGACCATCGGGATTAGCTTCATCTGCTGGTGGTAATCTCTTGTCCTCTGGGTCTTCGAGGAGTATGGCGAGAGGTTGAATGTTCTTGGGTGCATCCGGCTTGTTCAACTTTGACGAGAGAACCTCGATCATGCCCTCTGCCGCATCGACAGCCACCAAGCGGTTCACAGCGGGGGCGACTTCCAAGCTGAGGAGTCCAGTTCCACAGCCAATCTCGAGAACGTCTGGTCGTGGGGAAGTTCCAGCAAACAGAGTTGGAACAAACTTCTGGATAGCCTTCCAGGCTTCCAAGCTCATGGCGTGAACGAATGGATTGCTATCCCAGGCGGCAGCCTCAGCGTTGAAGCGTTCATTGCCCGTGCCGGATGGCTGCTTGGAGTCGGACATATTTGCTCAAGAAGTGTGTTGAAAGAGCAGATATTTTCTGGTTGGCCCGACTTGCTTGTTTCTTGAGTAGACAGAGTTAGAAAACTCGGATCGATGGGTATCCCCTCAGTTCAGCTTTCCTCGGTATGTCGGATACAAAAGTCGGCGTCACGGACTGCGTGGCGGCGGCTACGAGGACGGCTATCGGTGCTCCGCCCCAGACATGTTTCCTTTTAGAGTCTCGGCCCGGATGTCAAGTGCGGGGTTCCGGCGAATAAGCCGGAGCTGAAAGGCAAGAGAACGCCTGGGGAATTTGTGAAATCACTCAGTCGAAGGATTTGCTGATTGGCGAGGAAACTTGATGGTGACGCGCTCAAAACATCCAACTTTCGAACTAGGGGCCAGATTGCCTAGATGATAATTATCGGCCATGCCGACAAAGATGGAGAGAATCACACTGAATCTGTAGTTGCAATTTGTGAGACAGACAATTGGACTAGTTAATACTTGTATATAAGTTATAGATAATGATTTAAACAAGATTCAATAGCCATCCTGCCTATCGTCGGGATGCTGTTGGACAACTTCGAGCGATTGGCTTGTCAACATTATGCAAGACTTATAATGTATCAAGGAGTGAATTCCCACTAGATCCATTATATGAACCTTATTTAGAGACCTATCATCCCTCGCTATTATTTCTTTGCCTTGAGACGGGCAGCTAGTTGAGGATTCTGTCTCGCATTGACATTTACTATCACAAGCGGGTTATAATGTAATCTATTAGGCATAAACTTGGACGTCAATATCAGGGATGTGTACTGCAAAAAAGACAAGTTCTATAAATAATTATTAATTACCATTGCGTTTAATAAATACTCATGTTTGATAACTACATTAATTCACAAAAGGATATGACCACCAATCTCAGAAAAGATCTCCCATCCCTCCAACATCCATTGTGCCTCAAAGAGAAACACTAGCTTGCTTGAAATCCGCGCCAAACTGCTTCCACGCTCTCTCAATATCAAGATCCAAATGACCATTTCCAGGAACCATCACATCAGACCCATCATTCTCCATAGCGTAGACAACATTACGCGTTTTACCCAGAGTCAACTTGATAGCACCTTCAATGAACAGCTGCGGTTTGTACGTTTGTGTCGGTTGCTCTCCTCGAATCATGGCAAGAATGTTGTCCAGCACAACTATGGATTGCATCCATCCTGCTCGCGCCATGTGTGGACCTCCGTGGTCAGCGACATCTCCGAAAGCAAAGATGCGGGCTCTAGAGGCGAGAGAGTCGTCTCCTGATACTTGGAGAGTTGGTTCAACTAGAATCCGACATGTCTCTTTGGAAATGGCGCTGGGGTATAGAGACTTCAGGACGGATGAGTTGGGCCGTTGTCCAGTACACCCAATCTGGTTTCCAGTTAGCCTATTCATAAAAAGCCAACAGAGCTCCAACTTACAATAAGATCAAATTGCTCTTCTCTTCCGTCCGAGAAAGTCAACGTAGCCGACGTAGCCATGTTTCCTTGCGGCGGCAGCTTGGGTCTCTCGTTCAACAGAACGCGGATCTTCAACTCATCTCGAAGTGCAGTCAACGTATGGTCTTGAAGCCTCTTTCCATAGTAATTCATCAGTTGGCCACGTGAGTGTACCAGTGTGACCTCCTTATCCGGGTAAAAATCCTTGATGTCACTGGCAATCTCAACACCAACGGCTCCTCCACCAACGATGGCAATTCTTTGGCTCGCTTTAATCTTGCTTTGCACGCTTTGCATCTCTAGACAGGCCTCTGGGCGTTCGGTTGCTGAGACTTGCACTGGAAGCGGTTGCGAAGATCCCGTCGCGATGGCAAGGTACGTGTAGTCGATTTTGTTCCCCGACGCCAGAATAATTTGCTTCTCGGTAATATCCACAACAGTATCCTGGATTCTTGTCAAGATTCCAACAGGAACTCCCCGGTGAAAGGCATCATAAGGGATGAAAGCTTCATGCTCATGCCCCGTCATGACAGAAAAGCGAGGAAAGTTGAAGGAGTAGTTGAGATGAGAGTTCTTCTCGATCAGAACGGCCTTGTATCCCGTCGGAAGAGTCTCTGCCAGTCTTTTCGCCAGCTCAATGCCAGCAAAGGAGCCTCCGATGACGACAACGTTCTGAGCGTCGGGCGTGTCGTGCCATGTCCAGTTGTGATAGATAGCAGCCACACGCTGGACAGCCAGTGTTCCGAGGTAGGGAATGAAGAAGTTCAACGCCTTTCCGACTAGCCTGATGCTATCTGGTACCATGGCGGCGAATTGTGATTCGTCTTATAACTGGCTTTGGGGAGTCTGTGTGTGAAGCTCAAGGTCGAGTTGACGTTACAACGGCAATGCAACGGTGCGCGGAGACATTTCAATCAGATAGAAAATCACTTAAGGGTTAGGAGATGACCGAAAGGCAGTTTATATAGAGCCTTCAGTTGTGTCTGGACTTTTCATAGTCCGTCTCAGCTCCGCGGAAGCTCCGGTCAGCCTCCTGAATGTGGTTCGACTTGGACTCGGAGCAGTTAAAGACTCTGAATATTATCAATGTACTATACACGTACGTTAATAGTGGCCTTGCATTGTGTTGAATTGTTTCTTTTATCTCAATTATCCAAGTTTATCCTATTTTTACGCTCAACGGAGCTCTCTTCAACTTAGAGGTTGGGTTCACGGAGTTCCCGCGGAGCCTAGCCAGAATCTCACGATGACGATGACGAGGTCATGATTGATAAGATTATCTCGTATGCACACGTCTACGTACCCCATGGTAGTACCCCTCGAGTGCTTTCAAGATTAGTTTCCAGATATTATCGACAGCAGAACTCACTCTGCTCCAGAAATCATGTCTTCAGCGACGAGTGGTTAGTGTTGACAATCTTAAATCGTAAACTCCATTTACCTACGTCGCACCAACATCACTAGCAATATTTATGAACAAGCGAGAAAGTATCTCCTTAACTTTAAAACCATCATCCTTCTATTTATTTTCTTCTACCTAGGACCATTTTCTTTATGTTAGAGTGATCCTTACAGGTGGATGCTCAAAGAGGAAATGGCCGAAGCGGTGACCAGATGTGGTTAGCAACACAGGTGGAAACAGAAATACACAGGGATTGAGCCCCTAACAACAACAGAACTCTCTCTCAATCTCACTTTCTACTCTGTAAGCAGAGCAAGTCACTCTTTTTAACTCTCCCGCTTCACCACTCTCATTAATGGTCTTAATATCATTCTTCTTTCGGGTGGTCGCCCTCACTCTCTTTGCGGCCACCTCAACCAACGCCGAGACTGGAATCGTCGTCCCCTGGAACATCACAGCCGGTCAAACTGAGGAACTCATCATCAAAACAAGAATCGACGCGGATGACCACGAAGCTCGAAAAAGATTCAACGCCTACCGCGTTTATCTCGCGCTAGAGCCACCAGGATGGGGTACAGGCCCAGTATGCTGGCTCGTCTGGAGCGTGCCCCTGGACACTGATCGCGTCAACATCACCATCCCCGCCGACGTGGCGCCTGACAAGTCCCGGATCCGCATCTCCGCTAGTCTCTACAAGACAGGTCAATCCAGAGTTAATGGGTACTCGTACAGTAGCCGGACGACGCTGCTTGGGGCAAACGGGACTTGGAGTCAGAGAGAGCTGGACGGGTGGGGCAGTAGTGATGAGAACGAGATCTCTTGCTATGCATTTGGATGTACGAGACGGTGTCACGTTAAGTATTATACTGGTGACAAGACGCGTTACAGTGATGGAAGCAGCGAGAAGGATTTGGACGCTTGTATTGGCCAGTGTATAGAGGATTTTGAACCTCGAGGTACGAAGTCTGGATCTGCAACTGTGACAACATCCAGGTACATGATGGTGGCGGTTTTAGCTGTTGGAGTTGTTAATTTGGTTGTATAATGCTTGGTCGGCCTTGATTTCTTTTTCTGCATTGTTCGGTGTGTGGGATATTGCACTTTACATATATTGACATGGATGCTTTTCCTGAAGAGAAACCCGGCGAGCTAGAATTACCTCAGCTCAGCATAGGCTTATCGTGTATTGGTTTCATTGTCTGTGCTTGTTAACTCGCCAGCCGTTCAGGTCGGAGAGCCGCCTTGTGCTGTACGACCTAGTTGGAACGATGAAAGAATCTCCAGGGGCAAGCTACATGCTCACTCTCCTCTGCAGTCAGATAACACCCGCTTTGCCAAGATCAACGCCAAACTTGTCCAGAATATCAAACCAGAATATATTGCAACCTCAAAACCAGAGATGAAGGCCGAGGTGTGGTACTTATTGGGGCTTCCCGGGATGGAGTGTGAAGCAACGATTTGAATCCCAAACTTGCTCAATACAAAAGGTCCGGCACTAGACAGGACATGGAAGCGGAGTAAGCTCGGCCACCAGTCAATGGCGGTACAACAACTTGCTCATCTGAGAGACTTTGCTCTGCTTTTTTTTATTCCATGGAAGCTTGGGGGCTATGGCCTGCAGCTGATGCTGAGCCACTGTCATGGCAGTGCTACGAGCTTGGTTCAAGCAAGATATTGGACTGAAAAGAAATCTTAAATTTTAAGGAGAAATAATTTAAGTCCCCAGTACAAAATACAGTCACTCTTTTTGTAGATATCTGATGACAAAGTCCACGAGCCAAGTAGAACAAGCACATCGTAGTGTCTGTGATACCATCATTGACAAGATCTCTCTTTTTCTACATCAAAACGTATGTTTCAGACAAAGTGAACCAAAGTCCCAGGTAGACGGGAACTCGACTTGCAGTTGCTTAAGGCTGCAGCGAATGAGGCTTGGCATCATGTAAGACGTGCTGTTGGTTCAGAGCGAGATTACGCACACCAGGATGGGGGGTACCAGGTGATAGGTCTATGCGAGGGATATTGAGCAGGATGAGACATGAAGAAACAGAAGGGTATTTAAAACCGTTGAAGAAGTTGGACATGGGGTAGTAGACATGGGAAGAAGATCTGGTGGCGTACTTGACAAGCCAACTAACTCTATTTCAGCCAAATGGATGCCAATTTAATGAACCCCCCCCCCATGTTTTGACGGAAATATTTATAACAAGTAGACAAGGATAAATAATTGTAAATATCATGTTCCAACATGTCATACCCGGATAATCCCTGCTTGCGGGAGTATGAGCAAGTTTCACCCCCAGCGCAGCAGCAGCGCGTAAAAAAAAAATACAGTGGTGGCCGTGGTGCCCGAGTCGGCGAAGGTGGGCTCTAGGCGGGCAGACAAATCAACCCACTGAGACATGTCCATGGCATCACCAGTCACGGCATCTCGTTCCTAATCTCTGACAGTGACAGAACGTCAGTGTCAACACAAAAAAAAACATATATTGTCCCACATGCGTAAAACCATGTCCCTGCTGCATGTCTCTCCTTCATCTGGGGGATAATCACCACCTTTCTGCGACAAACGTCTTCAATCATGGCCCACATCAAGGTCCCTCTCCGCCTCCTGCTGGCGGAGATGTTCATCGCCCTCACGGCCGTCATCCTCTTTGGCCTCGCGTACCCGGATCGCTTCAGGTCCAGACTCTGGGAGAATGGAGGAGAGGAAGGATGGAACTCGAACCCGAACCAGCGCATCTACTTTTACGCCAACCATCAAGAGCCACCCGAGGTTCCCTACATCTGGCAGAAGAGGTGAGGAGAAGAAAAAAAAACACCACCAAACTTCAAAATCACGAGATGATGAGCTGACAGTGTGTTTGTGTTTCAAAGACTCGCAGAGTCCAACCTTGGCATCGCGATCCTCAGCTTGGTCATTTTCTACGCCCGCGCAGTCTTGTCTTGTGCCGATTTCCTCTCTCGATACATCAGCGTAATCTACGACGTCGTCCTCTTGGGGCTCTGGAGTTTGAGCCTCGCCAACCAATCTTCTGGCGACCTATCCGACCCTAAACACCCGAGCCCACTACCTTGGTACCTCACCCGCAGCTGCTCCTGTGCCTGGGAGAAGAATCGAGGATACTGCCGCATCGCACAGGCGAGCTTTGCCGTGTCCATCTTGGCGGCGGCGCTGTATGGGGCGAGATTGATGCGAGAGGCTCTGCTGGTGGCGTATGACATAGGATGGAAGCATGGGCAGACATGGCCTGCTCAAGATGTCGATGAAGAAATGGGAGACAAGTACATGGATGATGAGAACGAGGTTGTAGTGGGTTTGTTGGTTCCGCGAGAGAGCTGGCATGACCAGGCTCTAAGCCCAGTGTTGGCATTCTTTCCATCAGAGCATGGTCGTTAAGGGAGTGCAACAAGGCATGAGCACTGAGGAGTTTGAGGCGTTGTAAGAGTTCACTGATCACAGCATAAGCAACATTTCAAGCTGAGCAAACAAAGTTGCATTTATTCATGACCAATCTGTAATCTCATGTGCCATCATCATCATCATCATCATTCCCCAGAGTAACGAGTGGATCCCCATCCCCCCCAGCCGCCATCTCCAAGCACAATAACCCTCAAGGTTCTCATCGGCGCCGTAGTTTATTTATGCTTGATTGGCAACCGTCAGTCCTCCAACTTTACGTCTAACCAAGAGGGAACAAGCAACTTACAGGGCAGCCGGCGCAGGTGCAGCCGGAGCCGCAGCCACAGGAACCGGAAGAAGCGCAACCGCAGCCAGACATGTTTGATGATGTGGGTTTGGTAGTTTTGTGGTGTGGAAAGAAAAAGTTGATGGGAATTTTTTTTGTCGAGGTTTTTGGTGAAGAGGAAGAAGAAGAAGAGGAGAGAAGATCAAGAGTGGAGGAAATACACCTTCTTTTAAAGCCTAGTTTCAGTCAGCGGCGGCAGTGAATGGTGCTTTCCCACCTTTCATTCCTCGTGGGGGGGTGGAAAGTCAACGGGTCCTATTTTTCCCTTCTCACGTTTGCTTCTGCTGACCGTGACTTTCCCCCAAGTGGCTCAGTTCGCGCGGGAAAAAGACAGACGCCCCTCATTGGGCAACCATGGCCTTTTGCCCAAGAGAGGAGTGATTCTCGTGCCCTCTTTTGGTCCTTACAGACGAGGCGTGACGAATGACGTCTCGAGGGGAGGACGTTCAGGGTCATCGATTGGACCGTGATTGGCGTGGCTGTCGTCGTGGTGGTGGGCTGGTGTGCATGTTGCATGGCAATCATGTTCCATGTTTTGACACCCGAGATCCGTACAGTGGGAGATTTATAACGGACAGTGTCAGATTGACAAGCACATGAAGAAGCGTACAGTATCTTTATTATGGAGGCTTTCTCTACTTTTATGACATTTTGTCAAACATACATCTATCAACGATTATCCTCCCCTTCACTCTCAAGGCGGGGTATCATGATACCCTCGGCGGGGTTGAGGGGTAAATTCCATAGTTCCTCCAAGGGTCCAATGACGTACGGCAAGTAGGTACACGCACTGCATCCCGTTACACCAAAATATCCCATCCCACGTCAAAAACACGTCAAATATCCGATCCATCCCACTCATTCTTGCTCAAAATGAAGCTCCCCCCATCCCGTCTCGTGGCATGCGGGACTCCCGCGGCTTCCCGTCTTGAGACGTGCCGGTCCGTTGGCCTGTCACTATCCGCTTGACGCGCCCGCCCGCCAGGTCCAGGGGTTTGTTTCTTCTTTTGAGTAGAGTTGGGGGGTTTGGTATGACGGATTTCGGCTCGTTTATGTAACGGGTCCGTATAATATGCCTCTGTGGGAGACCATGGGCAGATAAAGAAGGAGACGTTGAACCACATCTCCCGTAACGAAGAAACAGACCTGACCACCCAGGCATGACCCCGGAAGCTTTTTTTCTCTACCTCTAGCATCCTTATTTATTAACCGTGACCCTCTAGGGAGTATTCTGTTGGTGAACTGTTATCCTCGTTCAAATGTGCTCATGCACTTGGCTCGACCATATCCATTCTTGTCCATCACCTCCAAGACTCCTAATAGCATCACCGTGATGCCTAGCAGATTTTTTTTTTCCTTTTCCTCACGCAAGTGCCATCACGAGACCATCCACTCATCATCGACGTGACATTAGAGTGGCCTTGTTGTCCTGGTCGGCGTGGAAGTCGCAGAACAGACGACGAGTAAGAGCACACCTCAGATCCAGCACTCGACAAATAGCCCTTGTTCCGTCAATTTTGACTTTGTGTGATGACTTATAGCAGACAAACCCCCGGACACGCCTCTAAGGTCCATCTTCAGCTTACAGGCCAGGAGTTGGCCTTCAACCGTTTCAACGACCCAGCTTGGAAGTGCTGGCTCTTCCCCTGATCGCAGTTTACATTGTTCCCATAGCTAAAAGCGGCTTTTACTCGTAAAAAAAATATACGAGGATCATTAGACAAGTTCCTACGGGTAGTTATGTCGGCTCGAACAGTTTCTGCTTGACTGGTTGTCCGTCATGTCCTTCCACCTTCATCTTACGCGGATCAAGAGGAAGCCAATAACCAAGAAAACGGGTGTCCATTTCTGTCAAAGTCAAATATCTCTGCCCATTATGGTTCCATTCTTGTCCTAAACTCGACCTCATCCCGGGCTTGGACGTGGGTGCTCCAGCCGACCCGGGGGTCTCGAGGCGGGCGTCACTTCGGCGTCTTGGTCAAAAAAGAGGTTCCACGAAATTCACTTCAATGCCTTCAAATACATCTCCTAATCAGGGTACTTGGCAGTCCAACATCTATCAATCGTGCCCGCATACTCCTCCCAGAACCATCACATCTGCGACGCGGCGACTCACCCGCGAATCCTCAAAACTCGTTCGATACAACAGAGATATAAGATACCAATTACAAACGATCCGTCACGGTGAGTGCAGCATATATATGAACGTCACTCCAAGTTCAAGAAAGACCCCACGTCACAGGGTATCGCCCGGATGGACTCTGAGCAAGGTGAGCGGGAGCCGTAACTAGGATATGAGCCCAACTTACTAAACTCAGCCCTTGGCCATAGTCTCATCAATTATTCATGAAAATTGGCTCGGACCCATATCTTTCCGCTTGGCCAGTTTGGCTTTCAAAGATGCAAGTTCCTCCAGGCGAGACACCAGTCGCGGTTGGTTGGGTGTGGGTTATACACCCAAGATCAGCTGGATTCTCATCACTAGGCGAGCTCTATGTAGTTGACACCATCTATAAGATCCATTCATGCCAAGCATTTTATATAATCCAGCCACTCTAATAATTTAACAAGCCTTGTACATGTACCACTCGAGAACCCAAGCCCTGATCCAGAACGAGGACAAACGTCTCCCACATCCAACCATCACTCCTGCTTCATACGAGCTGCCTCCTCACGCACTTCTCTCACCACACCCATGAACTGATTAGCACCAACAGCCGTCAAGATATGCCACCAACCATGAAACTCAAAGATCCACGCCCAAGGCAATCCGACCCTCTCTCGAAGATCTCTCAGCTCAGCGCAAAACTCGAGGTCAATGTTCCAGATAAAGTATCCAAACAGACAGATAAAGGTCGCCGTCCACGTCCTCACGGCCCACTCGTGCGTCTGCTTCTCGGGGAAGCCTGGCTTGAGCCAGTACAGGAGGTATCGTATGCGTAGGCCGATGAGGATGAGGCTTACCCAGAATCCAATCACCTGGTAGATGATCTTTGCTGACCAGACGTAGAAGATGGAGAATGAGATGAAGAATACCGGGAGAATTGCTGTGATGAGGCGGATCATTGAGGGAGTCTGTCGCATTATGAGGATGGTTCGGAGCATGGACCAGGAGAGCAGCAACATCGACAGCTCATCGACAAACTCAAAGGTTTGACGAAGCGATGCATGGAACAGAAACGATCCAATGCCAAGAAGCAGTAGAGCGACGGACATGAAATCCCATCTAGCTGGTAGAATGCCCCGTCTACCAGAGCCACCATACATGTATCGTAGAGCAAAGTAGACTAAAGAGGGTTACAGTCAGCGGAGCACAAAGTGGTTACACACCAAGCTTTCGAGACATACCATAGGTGACATTGGTCAAGGCATTGACAAACTCTGCAAGATACAAGGTAATGACATAGTCCTCCTCACAAAAACTATTCGTCCAAGGTCAGTAAAACTTCTGCATAAGACCTTTCCGAAGCTGCCGGTTTTTTTACTTTGCCCTGCTGGTTGTCGGACTCCAAGCTCCGCTGGACGAATAAGGATCGCCGTCAAAGCGAAGGTTGTGATGTCCCATCTTTTCCGCTGCTTTTCAAAAATTGAACCCTCTCTTTAAGTCCTGGCGGTCTTTTTCTTTCGATACTTTCAAGAAAGTGCTGGTATAAAATGGATTGCAGAAAGCTGGAGGAATGGTAGCAGGCTGGCGTCGTGTCACGTGGCGTTTCGGTATCCTCGGCACTGTAAGGTACGGTGAAGGCGAGGGCCAAACCTGTTTACCCTCGACCTGGTTTAAAAAAAAAAACAGGTTTCATTTTATAAGCAAAGCATTCTCTATTCTGCCTAGACTCTCGTACAATTTATATCGCTCTCGTGTTTAATTCTCGTACAATCTCACGTGCAAGATTCGTTACAGTCCCAAGAACGGTATAGCACCAATCGAGAGTATTCGTCACCCAACGTGTTCAACGAACCATGTCAACCCGCTACGCCTCCCTTCTTAATCCATTGTGAATATTCTGATTCGACGAACAGGCTGTGATACAGAGTGGCTCATTTTCTATGTGACGATTAGCCATGTTGACTTGACCTTCTTTAGGCATTCACCATTTCGACTCACCAATTGAACCCGTCCAAGGACTCTCTCTCCTCGCGCAATGCTTCAAGACGTCGTCTCCTTCTCGACTCCGACAGGCGGCTGATAGATTGGACGTGGCAGCTGTCCAGCCAACGCATACCAAGCCTCATGATGCGCAAACTGCAGCACCTCGCGAATCAACCCAGAAGTATCGAACCCAAGCTCACAACCACCGCGCACTTTAGCGACGTGCTTTCGCGTACGGCCGTAGACCATCATGGCCTACATGACGCTCCTCTGCGCCTTCATAGCAGCCCTGGGCGCGAGCCAGTCGAGATAGGTCGTGATTTGAGGACCGGTCAAGTCGGTGATGCGCATGAGACGGATGAGTCCGACGACGTGGTGGTGGAGACGGGGAGACTGCCTCATCTCCATGCTCTTGAAAGGATGCTTCACCTTGAGGCCGAGTTGGAAGGTGGGCAATTCAGGGTCGCCGGTGCGATGCATCATGTACCAGGTTCCGTCTTGATGGCCTCGATGCAAGTAAATGCCCCATTCGAAGTTGTCTGCTCCTTCCATGGGTGCTGCCAAGGCGCCTTGAAGCCAAGTCATGTCGACATCGTAGATGTGCGCGATAGTGGTCGCGGGCGCTTCGGGTGTTGAGATGGTGAGGTACAGGGTGTTTGGCTGCAGTTCCTGCGCCGGGTAGGACATTTCGACCTCGTACTCTATGTTTTTCGTGATTGATCAAGAGAAGCGATGGTTGTAGCTCGTGTGTAACGGTTGAGGATGGTGGGTTGATTGTTATGGAAGAAACACCAGGTGAGGAAAAGTCATGATGCAGTCGAAAGGAAAGGCTCAACATCGCCATGACAGCTGGCGGCGCCTGTATACATGACAGTCCGAATGGTCAGTGCTTACAGCTGGGCCAGTGTTGACCAGCTGTCAGTGCAAATTTGAAGATTCTTTGCTATGAAGCAGTGATTCATGGACATTACTGATCTGTTTGCATCAACTTGATGATATTGCGAGTTACCTATTCGGCCATCGGTGGAACTGGCGCCGATGGTTCATCCGATAATTCACCCGCACATCCCACCACTTGAACCAATTCTATCATTCCACCATTGCCTGACCAAAATCCCTTTCAATCATGGGAACTCTTCACCTGATTCCCAAAGGCAAGCCGTTGCAAAGAAACGGCATGCCTCAGTCAGAGCAACGGCAACCCAACAACGACAAAGAACCGTCCGTCTGCCCATCAACCAGAGAAATCTCCACAGGCTCAAGACCACGCGCCATATTCCACCGAGCAGCGGACCGCGCGATACCTTTTACGGGGAACTGACCATAGGCAAAAAGACCCTGGGCGACACGCCGATAGGTGGGGATATACTCGGCGCAACAAGCTGAGGGGTTGACGAACGTTGAACCACGGGGTACAAGATGTGTTGAGACCCGACGATTATTCCGGTTTCTTTTTCCTGATAAATTTACACTTGATCTTTCTGCTAGACTTTTGTTTCTGCTGAATTGATCGACTATCACGACGAGCTTCAAAATTGAGCTCTTCAAAAGTTTGTTTACCTGGGCTATCTACGTCATCAATCACAAGCTACAACCGCAACAACATCCCACGAGGGGCAATAGCGGGGCATAGAAACGTTGCAACGCCTACAGCTTCCCTCACGCGACGAAAACGAACGACACCTCAAATTTCCCAAGATTGTCACAAGTTTAAAGAGACAATTAGAGACAAGTCAAAATGTCTCGCTCCGTCCCCGTCGCAAACGCTCTCGCCGATATCTACCCTCCGGCCTCTCTCGCGACCGAAGCTCCACGATGGAATAACCTCCTCGCCAAGTTTGAGTCTACATATGGACATCCAGCTTCCTTTGTTGCTCGTTCGCCTGGACGAGTTAACATTATTGGCGAGCACATTGATTACTCCTTGTACTCGGTGCTTCCCATGGCCATTACTGCAGATGCACTCCTCGCCGTGTCTCACACCCCCGTCGCCGACGACGCCAAGACATTCCGCATCCGCATCGCCAATGTTGAAGACAAGTTTGAGGCCAGGGACTTTGAAGTTCCCATCGACGGAGATGTAGAGATCGATGCTACGAAACTGGAGTGGACGAATTACTTCAAGAGTGGACTTCGAGGTGTGCTTGGTCTATTGAGGAAGAAGCATGGAGCTGGATTCAGACCTTGCAATATGGAGCTCCTTATGGACGGGACAGTTCCTGTCGGTGGAGGATTGAGCTCGAGTGCTGCTGTGGTGAGCACCAGTTCATTGGCTATTTTGCTGGCCAACGGCGAAAAGGAGGTGGACAAGAAGGAATTGACAGAGCTCGCCATCGTCAACGAGCGTGCCGTAGGAGTCAACTCGGGAGGGTACGTGATATCAAAACTTGACATCTCTGATGACACAACTAACTCGGTGCTCATAGTATGGATCAGGCCGCCTCTGTTTTCTCTGAGAAAGGCGCAGCCCTCTTTGTCTCTTTCAGCCCAAGCCTCGAGGCTCGACCTGTCAAGTTCCCCCCTACACATCCAGAGCTCTGCTTCGTTATCGTGCAGTCCTTTGTCACATCCAACAAGCAAGTTACAGGTCCAATTCACTATAACCTGCGTGTAGTCGAGTGCAGCATGGCTGCGGCTTATCTTAATGCCGTCCTTAACCCTCCGGGCACTCAGTTGCCAGAGGATGCAGGTCCCTTGGGTATCAGTCTTCAGGGTTTCCATGAGACCTTCTTCTATCATCTGAGTGGCTCAGACTATGCTGCCGCCAAGAGTGTTACCAAGGAGGAGGAGCTTAAGAAGTTGATCGAAGTGACAAAGAGCACTCTATCACAGGAGGAGGGTTATACACGAGAGGAGGTAGCCAAGGTGCTCAACATTACAGTCCAAGAGCTTGAAGCTCGCTTCATGTCCCGTCTCCCTGTCCGGGCTGAACGCTTCAAGCTCCGCCAACGTGCTCTACACGTCTTCACCGAAGCCCTCCGCGTCCTCCACTTCATGGCCCTCCTCGAGAACCCCGTCCACACGGGCGCAACCGACACAACCCCCTTCAACAAGGAACTCGGCCACCTCCTCAACGAGACACACGTGTCCTGCCGTGACCTATTCCAATGCAGCTGCCCCGAGCTCGACGAGATCTGCGACATCTCACTGCGGTCCGGAGCTTACGGGGCGCGGGTTACCGGCGCAGGATGGGGAGGTTGCAGCGTGCACCTCGTTCCGGCGGACAAGGTCGAGGCTGTTACAGAGGCATTGGAGGAGGAGTACTTTTCTAAGCGGGAACTTACAGAGGAGCAGAGGAAGGGGGCCGTTGTCGTGAGTCGGCCCGCGACGGGAAGTGCAATTTACTATATTCAGGACGGTGTCAAGCCATGAGACTAGGATGGGGATTACAACAGTAAGCACCTTGGAAAAAAGTAAAGTAAAGCATATATAGAATATCGTATTTCTTGATATTACATTCGACAATAAAGTTCCAGAACGTGAGGCTTCTTCTCTACGAATAGAACCAGCTCGTGCTTCTTCGGCTGGTTCTAATAGATCCTTCTGTTACGCCATATCGAACCAAAAAATCTAGTGTAACCCATCAATGTTACACGACATACGTCTCTTTTTTTTTCTTCCCGAGTTTCAGTCCGAAGCCCGTCTTTCTGCGCTCGGGAGAAGAAAGCCACGGTATATCATTGTTCGGACCTACACGGCACGGCACGACAAGCTTTCCTCTCCCCAAGTGCCGAAATTGAATCTAATCAATCACACCTTCAAATACCGAGGTTGTAACGACGATCCGGAAGTTACGGGAGACAAGGGGATGAGGAATTTCAGGGTCCATGGGTTGGTTTTTTGTTACGTAGAGTAGTATTTTTGGAGGTTGAAAGTTTACTTCTTGTCCAAGAATGTAGCGGCGTAAAAGTTTCTGTTAGAGGTTTGTGCCGAGGTATGAAGGCAATGAAAGGGACCCAGAATACGATCGACCTACACGAGAAAGACAAGGACAAGCAAAGAAAGCTGGGATCTATAGCTACCCGACCTTCCCCGGACAGAACTTTCAAAGTTTAAAAAAAAATTCAAGGCGGGCTTTTCGAAGCACAGATGACAGGCACAAGCCGGCGTCCCGGTAAAAGGGGAACCGGAAGCAGACCGAGAAAAGGCGGGAGTCGCCGTACGATGTGTCAGCATCTTCAGTCATGGGTTTTCCCTCAAGTTGGGTTTGGGGTGACATTGAACGACATGGGGTCCATGGTGGGCTTTTTTTTCTACTGGGGCAGGGGCCGGACGATCGGGGAGGCGAATCAGGGGCAGGGGATGGAATGTGGGAGAGAGGGCACAGATAAGAAGGAATCTGGTGTTTGGGGAAAAAACTGATGGTTGTTCAAGTCTTTCACGTGTTGTTTTTGTGTTGTGTTGTTCTAAATGCCGTGAGACCCGAGTTGGAAAAGCCATCTAGTAATACTGCAGGACAGAGTAGTAAAGAAAACAGCCAACGAGGACATTGTGTTTTTCTGTATAGTAATCTTTTGTCTGGTATCTCGACCCCCAATTGAGGGAGCTTATCGCGGGTTTTCCTTGGGGTTTTTTCCTCTGTGGTGATTAATGGCCCGACAGTGATGACTGGCTGAATGGTGCGTCTCCTATTGGTTGATGACGGAGAGTGGACCAGCAGAGTTCAGGTTCTCATCCCGTTCCGGTTCCTGGGGGCGAAGAGGGGAGTTTGAAGTCATCATGGGGTTTGGTTGATTGATGATGGAGAAAGTCTTTGTTGGTTCTTTGTTATCTTTGTCTCAGATTAAAGGAACAAAAATATAATATATCAATCTCTTGATCCTCCATAACTTTTCTTCCACCAACCCCAATCTTTCTTTCTTCCTCTGTTTCAAATCCACGTCAGATTTCCTAAGTTACACAAGAAACTAAACACACATCATCCTCAAATAAGCACTGCCCAATTCTCATGACGAGATAAATTCACATAAACCTCCTCCTTCCCTTCCTGGGGTGGCACGGCGCAAGTTTCCCGGAGGCACGGCGCCCCACCAGGGGGAAGATCTTGGGGGTGAGTGTTTTTTTTGTTCCAGTTGGTCTGGGCTTTTGAAGGGCCTCTCTTTTTTTGAGTTTTTGCATCGTAAGTCGGCCAGTCAAGATTACACTTGGCCAGACTTTGAGATCGAAATCCTTTGGTTCCTAAACTCATCGGAAGGTCCGTTTTGGCAGGCGTATTCTCAAACAAGCCCAGGCACGCAACGATTGCGCCGGAAACCCTCTGGGGCTTGCCTGGGGTTAAGTTCAAAGCTATTGAATGTGAAGCATCTCATCCATCAAACAGCAAATTCCATTAGGTCAGCTCATCCATGACCCAGGACAACATGGTTTCAGTGGCGATCCCCAAGACTGTTTTTTTGGCCCCCGTAACTCCAGCGCATAAGGTTCTGGTCAAGCCTCAGACGCACAAGCCCTTCAGGGCCTGGATCTCAGGGAAAAAACTCCACAGGACCTCTCCACCCGGGATGGCTCATCCCACTTGCCGGTGTCCGTGATGCAGGAGAAGAAACAAGAATCAAGACGGGACAAATTTGAATAGAGTTGTAGAGAGTTTATTGACCTTGATGATGATCTCCAGGGGACTCGTTCAATGCACACTCTCAACTCAGCCCTAGAAGAAAGAAAAAAAAGAGCCGGCCGTGGTGTAAAGCGCTGATGTCGATCCTCAAGTTCCAGCCACGTTGACCTCGGCCGAACCGTTGGTTTCTAGTCACACCGGGTCGTCCATCCCGTCATTTCTCGAGTTTTTGGTTCCTCTCTCTCTCTCTCTCTCTCTCTCTGCCTTGGCCTGTCCCGTCTCCATTTCTCATGTTGTGTGTCCATGAATTCTCCAACAAGAATACCCCGGCCAGGTTGGGTCTAGGGCCTGCTCCATTCCCCTCCTCTAGAGATCGACCGTCATCCAAACTTATCGTCGACCTTTTACTCTCGTCCCTCCCCGCTGACGTTGATTACTGCAGCTTTTTCTCTTCCATCTCGTCTTTTTTTTTCTTCCCTGTCAATCATATCCCATCCGTCTATCCGCCCCCCTTGTCTGTGCTTGCCCCCCCTTGATTTTGGGTCTCGGGACTCTCTCCAAACTCCATACTACCCCAGAATGCCCGCGTCCTCTCGCATCGCGTAGCGCTATCTCTCCCACCCCAAAGGCTCCAGGGCCGCTATCAGTACCAACCTAGTGACCCCTGCCCTCCCCGGCTTGGCCCTTTCAGTTTCCTGCTTGTCATTTGCGATCCAAATCTCAAAACGACTTTCTTTTTTGGCTTGGCTTCTCTTTAGTTGTCGCGCTGTCGCTGTCACTGCCACGATTTCGCCTCACCTTGATCTTCCCTTTCTTCCCTCTCACTCTCCCCCATTCTCCCTCCCTCACATCATCTACCTCTCTCTCTCTATCTATCAGACAGACACCCTCACCTCAGCCGCAACAAAAATTCCCCGAACCACCTATCAACGGGGTCTGACCTGCACTCCATACCAATAACCCATCCCAGGGCTGCTGCTTGGGGCATCGCCTCCCTGGGCTCCACTACTCCCCTCGACCGCCCCAATCCTCTCCCCGTCTCGTCTCCTGCCAACTCCATCTTCCGACATCAACCATAACCATGGCTCCGGACTCGTGGTCCGAGGCCGATAGCATATCTCAACATTCTTCCATGTCGCATCAGGATGATTCGCTCGATCGTCAACTGCTCCGCCATCTTATGCGCCGTTATGGTCGCGAAGGTGTCGCCCAGTTGATGGACGAGGAGGCAACCTCGCCTGCCATCTCTCGTGAGTGACCGCTTCTTTCTTGTCGCTAATCTCACCAAGTCGAGACTGCGTCTACCTTGACCTCGTTGTCGCTAATTTTCCATGTTCATGTAGTCAACGATGGAGCCTCGGTCATCTCTTCAAGTACTTACTCCTCGGTAAAGTCCGAGGACGCCGCCAGCCTCTTCGATACGGCCAGCGTGCGAACATTTTCCTCCGATAACTCTTCTGTTCGTGGCAGCATCATCTCCAATGTGTCAGCACGCACTGCCAAGCTACTTGGTCGCAAATCGAATCAGTCTACTCGTCCTTCTACTTCGCAGTCGACACATCGAGAGGAAGAGGCCTCGACGACTCCGTCAGGTGATTCCGCAACTCCGGCTCCGCACGCGCCCAAGCAAAAGGGTTCCTTCACATGTGGCTTCTGCAGGGAAGAAGACATTCAAAAGACATGTACGCGTAAAAATGACTTGAAGCGTCATATCGAAGATTTCCACAACACCAACGCCCAGTGGTTCTGTCGTCATTCGGATTGCAACATGGTTTTTGACTGGCAGACGGCGTACAAGACCCATCTGAAACAGGCCCACGGTGGCTCCCGCATGACACTCGACGAAGCCAAGGTGAACTTGTGTCCCCAGACTGTTTTTGCCTGTGGCTTCGAAAATTGTCCTCAGGTGTTTGAGGCTCCCAGCGACGACGATGCCGACTCGACCTTTAAGGAGTTTGTGGCTCACGTGGTGAAGCATTTCGACGAAGGATCCAACAGTGGAGAGTGGACATATTCTGGAAGGATGCGAAATCTGTTGAAGCAGTCGGGATTGGTGCGAGCTTGGGCGAACTCTTCGTGGCCCGAGGAAGAACGAAATCGCCTGCAATGGCATCCTCAGTCCAGTGGCATTTTACGGAAACGACTCGAAACCCGGCATCTAGGCGACTTGCAACTCATGGTCCAGTATGCCATTGCTCTGGGTTCGGAGCCGTCGTCCATCACCAAGTACCGCGAGGACTTTATCAACCCCGTCAAGGACCAGTGCCGCCAGCCAATTCCAGGGCACAAGTCGCGAGCACCTCCTCTTCCACCTTCGGGACCCTCTCCTGATGCCGATCAGTATCAGTTCCGCATTTCTCGGGGAACAAATCCCAACTTGGCAGCGTATCTGGCTTCTCAACGGCGTGTCTATGTACCACGTCCTGGTCCAGTTCGCTCCGGTCGTTCCGCGCGGCCTCCGCGGCATACGATGCCTGCTACTACGGCAGCTCCGGCACCTATGCCGCATCACTTTCAGTATGCAAACATACCCCAGGCGCAAATGTACGACCCTCGGCAGCAGCAGCAATTTGCCATGATGCAACAGGCCACAGGGGGTATTATCGCCGAGGATCTCCGAAGCCTTCGGTCTATTGCCAACAGCATGCCTGAGCAAGACATCGATATGAACGATGCCGACATGATGGACGCTGGTTTTATGCAAGAGCCAGCCTTTTCGGCTCCTTATGACCCTCAGAGCATGACGACCTCTGCATCTGATGGTTCATGCCTTACCCCCACAACCCCTATAAGTCAACAAATGTCGTTTGGAGGCTATGATTCTGCATATGCCTAGATCACGGCGAGCGATGGATTTGGTTGCCTTCCAAATCTGAATGCTTGTTCTTCAGGCCGTCTATTGCCCTTGCAGTCATTCTGATATTGATACGCATGGCCAACATGAATGAGCCTTTACTTATAACTTGACCCGCTCACTCTCAGGGACATGGTCAATGACAACTTGACCATCCTGCTCATTCCTTACTCATTACTTTTCATATACGCAAGGTTCAACAAGATGGAAGGGTGATCGTCGGAGCGTTATATCTTTGGGATTTTTCCTTTGTCTGGTGGAGTCACTGTTGGGTGGTTTTATCCACGAGGCCTATAACTTTGCATTTGCAGCGGATATGGAAGTCTGGCAACGCTTTATACATGATTGGGATGGGAAGAGAGCTCGTGGGAGAGGGAGTGCGTTGAGATTTGATACCCCGAATGTGAGAGTAAGAGATGTTGTTGCTTTGTTTTATTTTTTCGGTGCACTATGGATGTTTTCATGAATGGAAAATAAGGATATACGTTTGAGTATACGATATTAATTTACATGTGACACTTTATATGTGACGATTGCTTTGACGTTGGCTTTGACAGTGAGGCTGTGATGCAAGAATGTCATCTGAATGAGATGCATTCATGTAGCAGGTTGATAGATTGGGACCAACCTGTCTATGCGTGATGATGGGGCATGAGTAGATGGCTGCATTCCATCGTCAGTGCCATTGAGCTGCTGCTCGTGAGTTCCTCTAGGGTGATATGGAGTCAAGATAGAGGGTCCCCTGAGCATAAGACTAGGAGGTATATGTAATGGAACAGATAGAGGAATGAAATATGACTGATGGACGGAATAACAGTATAGTGAAGATATGATCATAAGAAGATGAGGGGAGAGCAGCAGTCGTTGAGTTCCTTTCATGATGTTTTTAACAAAGGTTTCTCGACGAACTCCATCTTTTAGTGTTTTCTACAGCTCAACGCATAAAATCACTAACAACCAAGGAAATTTTTACATCATCCACTTATAAATCAGCTTTAAATCTATATCACCACTCAACAACTATCACTTCAATGTTATGAGAGCTTGTGAAGTCGAAATTCCCCAAGGCAGACGACAGTGTAGGGTAGCTACGGTTAGTGAAGGGACCTGTAATCTCCGCACTTTGCCACGGTCTCCCGAGCACGCGATCCTTCCCCATCCTACCAGTTAGATGCGAGCAAAAGAACGAGGCTTCCTGTGAGGTGATTCTCTTCCAGGGGGGCAAAGACAAGGACCAAAAAGAGGGAGATAGATGGTGCGGGGATTGGAGGGGGAACGGACGACTAGGATTGCAGTTTTTGATAAGAACGGGCGTGATGGTATGTCCCGTCAGAGAGAGACTTGCAGGCTTTCCCCAAGATATCGACGTGAGAGGCTTGAAGATGGCGCGGTTTAATCATCTCAAGTCTGGGGGGGCACGATGGTTTGAGTCTTTTTCTTGAGGTGTCGACAGGGGACGGACGGGCATGGTCTCGACCTTGGCCAGATGGTGGTCCATTACATAGGTAGCAATTCTGTCAACCTCGTGAGAAGTCGCTGTTTTTGGAGCAGCCTCAACAGCTGACGACAACCCCAAGCGAGTCAGACCTTGTCACAAGCTGGTTGGCTAAGAGGGTGACAGGATCTGGCATATCGTAACGAAACGGCACAACCAACCATTTGCGATGGCGTGCGGAGAGAGGGCGAGGCCTCCGCACTTGCTCAAATGGCATGGCTCGAAGATTTGGATTTGGCACCGCACGCACGCACGCACGGCAAGGGTGGCCGGATTGCCAAGTAGAGATAAGGCCAACTCGTTGGAGCCAAGCACTGCGATTGCTCATCACCCCCGCGAACCTAGATTGGGATAATGCCGAGAAAAAGAGGCAGTGAAAGGATTACAGTAACAATGCCATGGCTTGATCCTGGCTACGCGACTGGCTAGCTCCGGGTGTAGACTGCATGTAGCCAAGCTGGCTGAGTGGCTTTCATACTATGCAGTAGTACTGCGTATGACGGCCTGACACCCGAGAGGATGGAAAGGTGCTCTATTCGAGAGAGAGTTGGGGTGAGAAAGGGATGAAATGGCTCGGAAGGATGAGCCATGGAAATGAGGGGATGGTGACATGGCTTGGAAAGGGAGGACCTGCATGACTTCCACGTGGAATGGATGAAGCAGAGTTGCCACCAGCAAGTCGAGAAACGGAGATCAACAGACTGGTGCAGACTGGTGTACTGTGATGAGGGTGCTCTGTCTGACTCGTTCCAGAGACGGGAGACCGACACCTCCGTGTTGGCCGCGAGTTGCCATGTGTGTGTCCGTGTGCCTTTTGGGAACAAGGGGTGCTGGGCCGCTGACAAGGGGGGGATAAGAGACAACAAGAAGAAGCTGGCTGACTTGGGTATGCTATATCTGGAGGTAGTAAGAAGAAGGGTTTCTGGCGACAAGCAGCGATCAACTTGCAAGCAGTGCAGTCTGCAGTTTGCATATCGTCCTTGAGCCAACATCTCGAGATGATATGGTTAACCGAAGAGCCATCGGCTACTCAAGGAACGTCAAAGTCCTGTAGGTATCCAGTTCAGTTGGGCCACAAGGATCGACGAGCGGGTGGGCCACGTGGGAGGGCGTTGAAGAGAAGGTTTCACTTGACGTTGGGCTGCGTTTGATGTTGATCAGTGTGAGGTGATGGAATGGCTTTCCATTTGTGTGACAGCTATTTTCTGTGTGATCCAGGGCGTTTATGGACCCCGAGACACTTGAAGAACAGTAGACGATTGATAGCAAAAGTGATGACGAGCATGTCATCTCTCCAACAGCGTTGTAGCGTGGCGTGACATTGGGCGGTCTCGACTCGTTTTGGTTTCCCGCGGGGAAGCGATGGATGGAGGAGGGGGAGGCACGGAGGATGGAAGTACGGATATGGGAGGCACGCTATTTTTCTTTGGCCATGATGCTCAAGGGACGTGATCCTTGATGGGTCTCTTGAGTCGTGAGCTCTGGTTGGTCGCCCGAGAGTCGTGGGTTATTGTGTTGTGCTGACGTGAAAAAAAAAGCCCAGGAAGAAAAAAAAACGAAGATCATGAGTGAGACATTGAGAGACTTGAAGCCTGAGCCAGCAACAAATCGGAAGTCATGGGGAGATGGGGAAAGGGAGGGGAAGGAGGGACCGGGGCCCCGGATAGAGGAAGATGCGCAGGAAGGACCACCCAACAAAGGCAGGCCCAGGCGATGGGCAGATAGACAGCACCTACCTAGGTGGGCAAGGTAAGAAAGTCAAGGCAAGACAAGGCAAGGCAAGGCAAGAGACAACCTTGACAACCGGCCGGTAGGTCGGCTTGGAAGGAATGGAAAAGGAAAGTGCTTGGTGCGTGCGGCCAGTGTCACCTACTCACCTCAGTAACCAACTACAAACTTGCAGGCTCCCTGAAAAGGGAATGGGGTCACGCACTTTACGAAGGCAACGAATCAACAGCCTCTACCGTTACCATCTCCATCCATGTTTTTAGCAAGTCTGTTGCGTTGCGTTGCGTTGCGTTGCTCTGTTCTCTGCTCGCCCTTTCCCCAGCCTGGGACTGGGGTATCATCGTTTCATGCAGGCATGCCCGTCGTGTCAGAAGCCTCCATCCTTGGTGTGAATGCAACCACGGACGCAGCAGCAGCCCAAGATACGAAGCGAGTGCCAATCCAGGTCCCGTGCCAGGCGGGAGGGGAGACCAAGAGATCCAATCCGTCCAATGCATCTTGCAGTTCCTGTCGTGTGAGTGGGTGTTCGTTCGTTCATCTGGCAGAGCACTCTGAGAGATGGATTGATTGATTGATTTGCAGGTGGTTGCAGAAGGAAGCTCAGCTCGCTCTCTGGACGGACGTACCGTAATTAATTGCATTTCCATCAAATCTCATCACGGCGATCATCAGGCATGATGCATCTCGCAGCCAGCCACACTCGACTCTTGTCAATCTGCGACACGAGATCCACCACTGGCGAAGCTGAAGAAAATTTCCAGAAGAAAAAGCAAAAAGGGCTTACAGCGGCAGTGTGAGGTTGCTTCCGCTGGCGCATAAGCCCCAGAGGAAAAAAAAAAAGAACAAGCAAAAGAGGCGTCAGCCAGAAGCAACCTGCACGAAATAACGACAAACAAGAAGCAATCAACCCGAGATGCATCTGGTAATCTGTCATTTCCCGACTCCGGGTCTTTCGGTTGTTTCTTTCTTTTTTCTCGTCTTGCAAGCAGCGGATGGCGTTGCTTTGCTTCCTACGAGATGGATGGATCTTGTTGACTGACCGACTCATCAACGGCGCATCTCGAACGTGATCTATCTCGTAACGGTTTTATTGGAGATGACCCGACCCGTAATCCGTCGAGTTAAATCAGAGAAACGTCGAGACCAACAACCATTGTGCAGAAATAGCAAGCAGTTGTTTACCGTGTCAAGCGAAGGTCAAGCGAAGCGAGACGGGGCCAACAATGAGTGAGAAACTCAAGCCCTGCCAAGAGCTTGCTCCTCTCTCACCGTCTTCTACACCACGACATTGGTCTTTAGTACATTGTACGTACGAGAATAACGCATAGCCAGCGCCACACGAACCACTCACGCACGCCAGCATCCACATTCACCGTCTCAAAGGAAAAAAGGCCACACTTGCCGTCGTCGCCAGGGTTTTGCAAGGGGACCTTGGAGTGGCTTGGAGTGGGCTTGGTCGACGCACCTGGCTGAGTCTGAGTGCTTCTGGCTTGGGTCGTGTCATGACCCTCTTACGCAGCCAATGCCATGCATTGCTGGCCCTCCAGCTCCGCACCAGAGGTCTCGGCAGCGCCCTCTGTCCCCTCATGCTCACACCAACTCTCGCCTTGGTTCGCTCGACCCTCGATCCTCGCTGATTCGGCTCGCGAGTAGACCAAACAGACGTCGGGGCCCTGGAGCAGAGGCCAGAGATTGGCCCATCGTCATTTCCCGCTGAAACAGGGTCGTCTGCTGGCCCGCGTCCAGCCAGAGAACTCGCTGATGCACTAGCAGCACTAGCAACGCTAGACCCTCTCGGGTTCACATCGTCTTGGGCACATGTACCTGCTAGGCTTGCTCTAGGCTCTCGGGGCACTTGCTCTCCGTCCGCATTCTTGTTTCGTCGGCAGGGGTCAGTCCATTGTGGATGTCGTCGCTGCAGCAGTGCGTGATGACCACGGTGGGCCCCCTCTGCTCTGCTCTGCGTGTTGCGTGCGCGCCTTTTTGATTCAGTTTCGATTTGGTCAGCGCAATCTGCCTCTGTCCCCAGCGTGAGACCCGGTACTCGGCAGAACCGACTCGATGCTGACTGGGGATTGGACGATGTCTGAAGAGAGAGATGCGACAAGGTGAGGGAATAGCGCTAGGCTAGACATGATGGGGTCGTTTCTCAGTTGTTCTGACTAAGTGACTGACTGATGATTGTCTGTTTTTGACGTATTCGGGGTCACAGGTCACAGCGGCAGAGACGACACGGGGTTCTCAATCAATCCATTGCGTTGCGTTGCTTTGCGTTGCGTTGCGTCGTGTCGTGTCGTTCGGCACTTGAAAAGGGAGACAAGCAGGGCCATGCTTTCATGCTTCAATGCTGAACCACGCCAGCATCAGCACGGTTCGCCGCCAGCCAAACCCTATTGCTGAGAACCCCGAGATGCTGCGGCGCAATCAAAACGACTGCGCACAGTACCAAAGCCTAATCGTCGCTCGGCTGCAACGTCTTCTAGAAGAACGGCAGAAGCACTCCAGGCCGTAGGGGTTACGTTCACGGCTGCTCACCGTCGCGACTCGCATGCTGGGGGATGCAGGGGGAACGAGGTTCAATTTGCGGGCGCAATCACGACGTGCCAGGGGGAAAGGGAAGGGCTTGCACTTTGGCCACTGCGACTTGAGTCGAGTCGATCACTGCACTGAGAGTCGGGCATCACGGGTCAGAACTGATCTGTTGGGAGGCTTATGCCATCAGTCACAACTAGGACTTGTTCGTCCACTACGACACTGGCTGCTGGGCCACCACTGCCCAAACAAGGGACATGGCTACGGATTCTCCTCACACTATCGAGGATCCAGCAAGGCGCCCACCCAAAGAGGCTGCACGCCGCCTTCTGCGCTGGAGGGGAATGGCTGAGTGTTTGACCCTATTGTAGTGTGTGTGTGTGTGCGTGCGCTGCGAGTCGAGTGACTGCGGCATCGGTCATGATGGATCACTTCGTTCAAGGCACGTCATCTGAACATCGTACTCGGGGCTCATGAGATTGCCGGCACCCGCACGATGAAGAACAAACCCGCAATGAGACCCTCCCCGAACAGGCTTCGAAAAAAAAGAGAGAAAAAAAAAAGCTTCTTCTGCAAATGACGTTCCTGAAACGGCGTTGGTCGTATACTGGGGTCCCCTGCCTGACGGAGCAACTAGTTGAGGAGCTAGCTAGGACATGGGTGAGCCAACGTGGGCCGACCAAGACGATTCACTCCGGCAAGCCCGTTATAATGTCTCACGCCGCGTCCAGGATTCGATGAAGGCTTCTAGAAGGGTTTCCTCTCTCGTGCGTCTCCCCTGTTCCCCTGCCTCTTCCTCTTGGTTGCTGCGCTGCATACTTTCACTCGCCCCGTCCGCCTCCCCTCGCTTCTCTCGCCCCTCCCATTGTCTCTGCCCTACCCTTTCCTGTCTTCCCGTCTTGGAGCAAGGGCCTGCGTCTTTGATTGACTCTTGTCTCTGGTTTAATCTGCCTCCTCCCGCTACCTACCCGTGCCTGCGCTCATACCCCGTCCCGTCACACTCAAACCTGTCTCCTCCACATCCATCCATTCAACACAAACCATCTTCGGCTGTATCACGACTCTACGACTCGGCTCGACTCGATCCTCACTAATCGTCGCTGGCTGGCGATTTCCTCTCGTTAAACTCACGCATTTCCTCTTGTAGCGTGCTTACGAGTTCGACTTCTGCAACGGCCTACTAGTCTCAGCCGCACAGCCATCATCTTCGCTCTCTCCGAAGGACTCTCCTGGGATCGATCCGCCACCGCGCACACGACGCTTCACATTAGAGCGATTAATTCTCACCTGTACCGCCTGCTTCGAATAATACTCGCCTGGAGCCTCATGCGAGTCTCATCCCCGACGGCTGCCTCCCGCATTTGACACACATCTAAGACGGCAGGCCCTCTGTTGCTGACAGCGACCCGACTCGCTGTAGATTCTACATAACAAGCGCTGAGCGCGCATCAACGTTCTGTCGATTGACACGGACGTTGTGCACTCTTGCTATAATGTTTCCTTTCCAGGTTCAAGACGACCAAGCCGTAAGGCCTTTGAGTGAAGAGGATCAGCAGATCCTTTTGGGTCTGGCTCGTCGCTATGGCGTCTCCAGTCTCGTCTGCGCTCTGAGCGGTCTGGGAACTTCATGTGAGTTTCTGTTGGAAAGTTTAAACTGTAACCGTACTGACACACGGTAGCCCGGGCCTCGACCTTTTCAGCGACCACGCTTCTTAGCAACACAAGTGCTCCCTCGTTGACATGGAGTAGCTCCGAGGCTTCTCACGGCCGATCCGATGCCGCCTCGATACGCACCCAGTCTACATGGCAAGACACTTCTACCGACGTGCCTTCGATTCATGATGGTGAAGTTGGCAAAATTCCTGACCGAACATGGCTCGACTCGCCCAGCCTCATGCAGTCGCCTATTCCCTCATGCGATGTCACCTCTCACCCCTCGCCTCGACATGTCGCACCGACCTCCAAGAAATATCAGTGCCCTATGTGCTTTTTGGACAACAACCCCGTGGGCTTTGGTCGCAAGAGTGATTTTAAGAAGCATCTCTACAACTTCCACGGTGCTGATGTGACCTGGTTGTGCAAGACCAAGGGCTGCCATCTCTCTTTTGCTACTGAACGTGCCTACAGCACACATGCCAAGGAGACACACCGCATGGACGCTCTCCCTAACAGCTCGGCCAAGACCGAGTTGTGCCCTCAGGTTGTCTTTGCGTGCGGTTTCGCCAACTGCAAGGATCGTATCTTCGAGGCCACGACCAGCGACCAGGCGTCGGGCAGCCGAGACAAGTACTTTGAACATATCGCCAAGCACTTTGAGGACGGTTTCGATGTTAACAACTGGGAGTACAAGGCTCAGTTGCACAACCTCATGCGTCAGTCCAAGGTCAAGTCTATCTGGAAGACATGCATCTGGCCCAAGGAGAAGAGGCAACAACTCACATGGCGCCCACGATCCTCTGGTGACCTCAAGCGAATGCTCGAGGCGCGTCACCTTGGCCAGGATATCTCGACTCTTGTCCGTCTCGCCTTCATCCTCGGTACATCGCCCTTCACGAACCCCAACACGCCACCTCCTAGCGAGATCGATCTTCAGTTCTCTCTTCCCGTCCGATCCGAGTGCTTGATGGACACCGTTGGCCATGCTGAGGGGGCCCAACCTAAGATGGAGAACAACGTTAACAACACACCGCCGGAAGCCGTGGTTAAGCAACAACCACCCACACCTCAGGCGAACACGTTCCCCAACCGAAGGATTAAGCAGGAGACTCGACCTACGACACCGGTGGACGGTATCCCCGAGCCCATGATTCGAGACGACCTCGCGGCTGGTCCCCATCCCGGAACGCCATTCCCGATCCCAAATGAGCATGTCTGGCCCGTCGACGCACCCAAGTTCGCCCCTGATCAGATGAACACCTTTGCCGATGCTTCGATGACCTACATCCTACCGGGACAGGAGATGCCTCAACAACAGTGGGACATGAGCGGCATGCAACAGTTCCCCCAACAAGACGAGGTCATGACCAATGTCTACATGACCCCTAATCACAGCCAACCCGGGTCTGCTCGCCCCGCCACACCGATCCCCTCAAAAAGACCTGGCTCTTGGGGCAAGAGACTCAGCCTCGAGAACCTTCGCCCCAAGAAGAAGACCAGCGTGTACGGCAGCCCAGCGTCTAGCACCGACGCCGTGCCCCCTGTGCCACAAATGTACGCTGAGATGATTCCCACATCCGTGCCGGCTGGTTACGAACTGCCGATGCGAATGGGCCATCCACAACAAGGGTACACATCAAACCCTGGCTTCATGCCGCAAGCGCAGATGCAGCAGCTCGGCTCACCGACGTCCTTTTACCTCGATGATGGGGACATGAGACTATAAGGCGTTTATATCTATCATTGGAAGGAAAAGCATTTAGCATCATGATTTCAACATTTTTGCTTCAACGTTTTATAGCTGTACTAATATCTGCCCTGCATGGGACAAGAGGAGGACAGGAACGTTATGACGACGGTATACCCATCCTCTTGGATCTCTGAGGAGACGAGACTATCACTGTATCTTTTCTTTTTGTCAATGTTTTATTGTTTCGGATACATTACCAGCATGTGGGACCGACACATACACACCCCCTTTTTCTTTATATGTGTTTTTCTCTAGTCTGCATTTCTTGTTTTTTTGAGATACCACGGTGTTGAAGAAGGGATGGAATGAGAGGTACGAGGCCAAGGCCTCTACGGGTCTTTCTTTTTTTTAACAGTACATTCTGGTTTGTGTTTCTGTGTGAATATTGGCATCTTTCGGGACATCATGTGAGGAGGATATACCGAGACGGGCAGATACCCTTGTGTGCCAGTTGAGGAGATGGGAAGGAATTGATACCTGGTAGATAGGTGGTGAGGAAGAAGTGGGATGGGAGAGCATTAATGCGAATCTTGATAAGATTATTTCTGGTCCTTTATGAGCGTGACTGTACTTGGACCATAGCATCTCATTTCTCTACAGGAACGAAGCCCCAGTACTTTCAGAATTGACAATGAACAGCAATCGGTCGCTGAAGAGTTATCCTCCATTGAAGTCCGGGGATAGTTTTGCGTTAACAGAGCAACCTCAACGGTCTGTAGTTTGCTTTCAGCTGCCGCCTTTTCATTGGCCGCCTTGTAAACCGGCACGTGCAAAGTCTTGAAGGGACGGCCGACTGCCTGTTCACCTTTGCAAGACCTCAGACTGGAACTCGAACTTCATTTACCTGGGGCTGGTATAAGTGCGCTCAGTATTGAAGATGGAGAACTTTTTAGTTCTTTCATTATGCAAAGTCTTGTCATTTAGGTCAAGTTTGATGCAAACAACGATGGCTGAGCGCCCAGAACATGGTGTTTCATGGGTGGTCTGAAGGATCGCCCACCTCCAGGCAGCGTCAGCACCCACTCGGAGGAATCCTCAACTCTCTTTACCAACCACAACAACTTGAAAGGCGCTATAACTTGAATTCAATGAAATCATGTTTACCTACTCACCCCTTGATCGTAACAAATCCGAGATCCGCCTCGTGCGCTTCATCGAGTGTCCAAGTGACGCCTCAAAGGTTGTGCTTGAACTGCGCCACGCCTCCATGAACGACACCACATTTAACGCTCTCTCCTACGTCTGGGGCGACTGCTCCAAAACAATCGACATTACCCTCAACGGTCAAAGTTTCCCCATAGGTCCTAGTCTCCACTCTGCCTTGAAGCAGCTCCGAGAGAATGGCTTCCGCTCTTGGATCTGGATCGACTCCATCTGCATTCAACAGACAGACCTCGAGGAGAAAGGATGGCATGTTCAAGAGATGCGGACCGTTTATAGTCGGGCCGAGTGCGTGTACATGTGGCTCGGCTCAGGCTCTGATGCCACCGACAAGACGATGGAGTTTATGACTGAGATCGGTCCAAAGCTGGTCGAGTTGAACGCCATGGAGATACTGAGCTCCAATCAAAACTTTACTGTCAATGAGTACTTTAGGACTCGCGTATCAGGCGAGCATCTTGATTACCCTGACGATGATCCGGCCGTGAAACTGGCACAGTACATGTATGGCCTATTGGACCACCCAGGACTGCAAGCTGCGAAGGATATCGACGGGGTCAAGGTCCCTCGGGGTGTCCTAATCGACGGACTCTCAGAAATTGTCAAGAAGGAATACTGGCACCGCATATGGATCGTCCAAGAGGTTGCCCTCGCCAGAGTCGGACTCATCATGTGCGGCGGAAAAGCCACCTCGCTAGAGCACCTCCAGTCGACCTTTATGACTCTATGGGACTGCGGCGTCTTTGACAAAAGGAAAGAAAGCCGCGAGAACGGCGGGATAGGCTTCGTGTGGGCCTGGAACTGGATCCTGCCGTTGCTCATCCGTCGACGCCGACAGTACTGGAACAAGGGACCGCTCCGGCTCGGCGAGATCTTGAGGCCCATGTTTAGGGCGCAGCACACGGTATACGCAGCTTCTGATCCGCGGGATATCATATTTGGACTGCTGGGCATCATTGAGGACGGAGACGAGTTGGGATTACGGGCTGATTACAACATGTCTACTGCCGAGGTCTTTGCCGCGGCCACAAAGGCGCTTCTTCAACAAGATGCCGGTGTAGATTCTTACCGTCTGGAACACGTCGTCCCTAGAGTCGAAAAATCGGATGGGCTTCCTTCTTGGGTCCCGGATTGGAGAGAGATCGGAGAACGAGGTACATCGATAGATGACGTAGGCCTTTCTATCGACGCCACCTTGGGAATGCCAACATCCGATAACATCACTCACGATGAGGGTCCCTGGGTCTTGAGACGTTTCGGATGTTACGTCTCCACGATAACCGACGTCATGGATGTTCCGAAGGATCTACACACCCACGGAAAAGGCATCCCCTACGCCGACCTCACAGAGGACTACATGGCATCGGTTCTCAAGTTTGCCAACCTTGGACCAGAATCGGGCCCAGCTGAGGACTACGTCTGGCGTACGCTCGTGGGTCGACAGTATGGAGAACCTCGTTCCTTCGACCGTTATCAACATTGGATGGAGGGCGACATAGGCATCCTGGTCTGCAGCATTATGCGACAGGAGTTCTTTGACCCAGAGCATCTCACAGAATCCCAGAAGAAATTCATCAACGACGGTCCATTGTATCTTAGTACCCTCCGAATGGATATCGACACCCCAGAGAAGCAGCTGGCGCACATCCTCCAAGAGTGGCCAGAAGACCTACTCTACCGCAACTTGGGGAGAACCCTCTTCAAAACGAACAAGTACATGCTCGGACGCGGCCACATCATGGTAAAACCAGGTGATATTGTCACTATTCTATCCAGGTCCGAGGTACCAATAGTCTTGCGGCCACGCGAGGCAGGAGGCTACACGTTTATTGGGGACGCTCATATTGATGGCATTATGAACGGAGAGTTCCACCAAACTTTGCCAATTTACAAGACTTTTGACATTTATTGATCGGTCAAAAGTCGGAAAGTATTTGGGTGTTATTCTTTTTTTTAGAAGGGAGCCCCCCTCAGTTAAACGCGGACCAGAGAGGGAAGGATATCAACAAGACCTAGAGGATGTCATCAACGGCAAAGAGATGTAAATCATTTATATATAATGAAACAGCAACGACTTTCTATTTTTTTGTTGTAAAGACTCGAGCTTGGATTCAAGCTACAAGTTCACGTCAGGCAATGTCGGGTGTTGGTGTGACATGACAAAGCGCTGAGTTGATGGTGAGAAGTTAGAAACACCAGATATTTGACAAAGTTTACCAACCTAGACCAACTACAGCTCTTCAAAGTTCGATCCATGACACACCACCTTATACTTCATTTTTTAGTCATATCAACAAATGTATGGTCATGTTGGGATCGGGAGAGTCAATGGGTGGAAGGTACAAGTAGTTCCCCTTTTCTCTTATAGTTAGTGGGCAGACAGGTCCATATTCCCCTCTCGTTAGAAAAGAACCATCTTGGTATATATGGGAGTGTTTATTGACACCAATTTGTCCTTGATATATGTGACGTTCTATCTCGCCGTCGATCCTCAATGGCTCCTCACTTGGAAACTAACACGTCCAAGATCCCAACCAAGAGTATTGCCCAAAGATGAACATTCTCGAAACATCTCCTGCAGCTGGATGAACTTTGACAGGAATGACGATTTGTATGAAGGCTATCTTGCTTATTTCTACCGAGGTAGTCTTTTCAAGGTCACACTGGACGCTCTCTCCTCCCAAGTTAGACCTTGTATACGGGGATATGCGGTATTGACTTTTGCTCAACAACCTCCATCCTTCCCTTCTAGCTGTTTCTTTCTGATGGCGAAGAGTCATGGGAGAAGTATTGTTGATCTTTTCAAATATCTGTCAGCTTCCATAGAAGAAAACCTTGACTTCAGTTCATCTATATAATCCCTTCTTCCCTCCTCTCATTCTCATTCTTTCTTTTCTCTCCTTCATCACAGTCTACACACACTTTATTGAGAGAGATTTAAACAACAACTTCCATCAACTACTCTTCAATTCATATCAACAATTGACATCAGTCTCTTTCAACCTCTTATCTTCTATTCTCTTTACTCAAACATCAATTGCGTCAACAATTGACAGCAGTCTGTCTTGTACTCGCAAGACTTACACTCTCCTCTTCTTTTTCACTCTTAACATTCACCACATCAATACTCAACAGTAGTCTCGTCAACTTGACGAGATTGACATTACTCTATTCTTCTCCCAACACAACAACCAACCACAATGCATTTCCATCTCTCTTCCCGCCTGGCCAAGAAGGTCAAGGCCAAGTGCCGCACAATCTCGACTCACTACGCCGACTACCGCCGCAATCGAAAGATTGCAAAGTCCACCAAATACGAGGTGGCACCACAATGCCCCCCAACACAGCCCGGGGCCGGCAACCCTTGGCAGGGCGAACCATACCGGTTCGCCGGCGAGCCTGACGACTGGTACCAACACCTGGAGTCAGATCCCGAGTCGGATTATGACTCGGAGGATCGCATCTCGGTCGAAGAGGAACAAGACCTGAGATGCGAATATGACGTTGATGCCTTTATTGAGTGGTGGATTTATGAATCGTCCCTTTTCAGATTTTGGTAAGTTTAGTCCAACTTCCGACTCTTTAACGAAACCGTGTTAACAATTGTTTGTAGATTTCCCCCTTCATAATGGCAGTTGGGCCCTTCGCTGAGGATCTCAACTTGTGTTGGGCATATTCCCCTTTAAGTTTGAAAAGTGTTTGTTGGGTTAGGAGTTGATGGTTGGCGGGGCAAAATCGAAGTTTATTCGATCACGGGTTGCTTTACTTTTATCTTTATGATACCCATTGGAGTTAGGTGGTGTTTTAGTGGTATACATATTTTTTTGTTTGTATTGTTTAGAGCTGGGTCATGGGATACATCAATATTCAACTTTGGGCCTTCGCCTGTTGAGATTTCATTATTTTTCTGTTTTTCCCATTATGATACCGGCGGGCTCCTTAAGTCCAAAAATGAAGTATCTGATTTGGACATGATTAATCTGGACAAGTAACCGAAAAATGCCTCGACACTTGGAGAACCTCGTCTATATCGTTGACTAGACAGCCAGAGTCACCAGCCACCGACAGACCAACTCCGGCAACCAGTAGCACCTTGCGAACCAGCTCGCTCGATTTAGCGTGCTGGAACTGCGTCGGATCCTCTGAATCTGACACTGGGCTTTCTCAGCTCACATCTGTGATAGCACTTGTTGGATGAAACTTCTGAGAATAATTAGTTGGACCTTTCACGGTTCCGACGGGAGCATATGACCATGCCTTATTCAAAGTGATATCTTGATATCTTCAAGGCTCTTTTTCTGACATGTCTGCAATTATGAGAGTTGTGATGTCTGAAATATTCATATTGTATCAATGTCGATATAATACCTATGTTGTAGTGGAAGGCTGAGCCTTTGGAAGAAGTCACTCTCACCTGCATGAGATGGTTAATATTTTCGGGCTTGTCACGGTAGATGGCTCCGATAAGCGGATCAAGCTATAGTGTTTTGCGATTAAGTTTTAATACTGGAACTGTATCACTGGGCCCAATCCCGGTATCAAGCGTGTGGTCGTTGCTAAGAGCTCCAAGCCAACCGAGTGTCTTGTGATTGGAGGAACCTGTAGCCCTCCATATCTCTGCTATGTAATTGCCTGAATAATTGGGCGCCGACGACCGGAAAGGTCAACTCACCGCTTGTGAAAGCAATACTGTCGTATTTTGTCAGATACAGGTAGCTTTACGAGAAACGCCGTCGTCAGGCCTCAACGGGCGATGCGCATGTGGCTTGCAGATCCGTCCGTCAGAGACAGGTGTGGCGCCGAGAGTTGATGGCTGATGTGTGGATGGCGAGTGTAAGAGAAGAGACACCGATTGAGACACTCAACATTGGTGTCATGATGGTGGAGTACTCGTCGAGGAGAGCCTGGCCTCGCGTACCTTGAATAGGGTCAACATGGACATGCTGGACGGATCAAATACGGGTCCTGCGCCGGGGGATTAAAGCCAACCATGTCCAGGTTACATTGAATTTTCCCTGCGCCGTGGAATTGCGGGTTGGGATGTTTGCGAGGAGGGTGCCTTGGCGGGGTAATGTCGCAAGTTGTCGGGACGAGTCATAGAGGAATTGACATACAGGGAGGAATCGACAAGCTTCTTATATCGTGTCGTTATCAGTCAGGGGCGTCACTGTCACTTCATGAATGACAGGTTGTCAGAGTTGAGTTTGTGGGGAGCATCGGGTCCAAAAATGATTGCCGAAAGGGGAATTCAGGGACGTGCTACTTTTATTTTTACTTTCACATGGTGACGGTCAAGATCCGAGATGGCATCGAGGCCTCGCAAGAGCCATTGCGGTAATTGCAAGGGCCTGTCGCTTGAGATGAGACACGTGATCCAGATGCGTCATAATTGAGCTGGTCTCTACGATATCGCAATGGCAATTGAGAGCGACCAGACGGAGGCCAGTTGGGAATTGCTTCAACAGAGAGACACAGAAATGCCAGAAACAATTCGTCGCATGCAAACATGTCTGAACTAAAGCAAGGAGGGTAGGGAGGCTGCTGCAGGAGGAGGTTCCCCGCCCGCCACTGTGCCTGTGTCGCTCCCGTTCCGAGAGAGGAGAGGCCAACAGGGCATCAACCATCAGCATCTTTCCGCGGGCAAATCAAGGTGAGTCAACGCTCTTTAGTCAATTGACCTGACATGACCTGAGCACAACACGCAGCTGTACAGTACATGTACGACTCATCCGATTTTTTTGTTCCCTTGGCCCAGCTAAAATGCCAGCTAGACCAGCTTCTCTCAAAATCCAGCCAATCCAGGCGTTCGTGCTAGTGGCGATATCGGCCATTCATCTGGTGCCTCATTGGTCCGCGCCTCCCGATCCCCCCCCTCACCAGT
The DNA here is from genome assembly GCA_013186415.1 of Fusarium sp. NRRL 66088. Taxonomy (NCBI): domain Eukaryota; kingdom Fungi; phylum Ascomycota; class Sordariomycetes; order Hypocreales; family Nectriaceae; genus Fusarium; species Fusarium sp. NRRL 66088. The sequence continues at coordinate 124,686 of JABCKD010000298.1, forward strand.
GGCTCTTCTGGCCGTTCTGGTCTGGCGCCTCCGCGACTGGCCCGTGCTCCTGGCGACTGCCCTGCCCAGTACCGCAAGCCGCCCATGTTTTCGCTGGGGGAAGGAGTCACCCTCACCCAATCTGCGCGGCACCTACCCCACACCCACGCCGGTCCCACCCCGGCCACCGGCCGTCCGACTTGCTGTGATATTTTTTCCCGGCTCCCCTCTGCCTCTGCCTCTGTCTCTTTTTAGCGAAACTGACTTTTGACTCTTCACCTCTTTTTTTTTTCTTCGCCTCCCAGGTTGTTCCTCGTCATATATTCTCCCTCTCCGCTTCTCGTCGGGCTCTCAATTGATTCTGTTTCTGAATCGTTGACCTCCTAGACCCCCTCTCCCCTCTACCCTTTGAGCCCTCCTCGAGCCTCGTGGCTCCTCGACTCACCGAGCTCCATCCAGCTCCTCCTCACAACCGTTCGCGATGCTCCGAACACGCCAGGCCGCAAAGGCCATCCGGGCCGTCGCCCACACCCGATCATTCACCACCACATCCGCCATCGCCGCTATCCAGGCTCCCAAGAAGATCACCACCGGACAACGGAATCAGACTACTTCTGCTCCTGCGTGAGTCGCCAATTCCTGATTGCGCTGTTGCGATTGCCCCTCGTGTCCTGTTTGCCACTAGGACATGGGGTAATATTACCCCAATGCGCACATCAAGTTTCCACCTATTATAATATGCATATACTAATTGCGACTGTAGACCAGCTCGCGATATTCCCAGCCCAGCTTTCAATGCCGAGAAGAACCAGAGCCATGTGCAACCCCTCGTCAACCCCCGGAAGAATGACATGGATGAGTCGTATGCTACCTACACCGTCCCTACATATCCCGAACGCAGTCTCACCATGGTTATAACAGGTTTATTGGCAAGACTGGTGGTGAAATCTTCCACGAGATGATGCTGCGCCATGGCGTGAAACACATCTGTGCGTGTAACCATTTCTAGACATTGCACATAGTACTGACATGAGTCACAGTTGGATACCCTGGTGGCGCTATTCTCCCCGTCTTCGATGCCATCTACAACTCAAAACACTTCGACTTTATTCTCCCCCGCCATGAGCAAGGCGCTGGCCACATGGCTGAGGGTTACGCCCGCGCTTCTGGCAAGCCCGGCGTTGTCCTCGTCACCTCTGGCCCTGGTGCTACCAACGTTATTACCCCCATGCAGGATGCTCTGTCCGACGGAACACCCATGGTTGTCTTCACCGGTCAGGTCGTCACCTCTGCCATTGGCAGTGACGCTTTCCAGGAGGCCGATGTCGTCGGTATCTCCCGAGCTTGCACCAAGTGGAACGTGATGGTTAAGAATGTCGCCGAGCTTCCCCGACGTATCAACGAGGCCTTCGAGATTGCCACCAGCGGACGCCCTGGCCCCGTCCTCGTCGATCTTCCCAAGGATGTCACCGCTGGTGTCCTCCGGAGAGCTATCCCCACCGAGACTGCTCTGCCCTCTCTGCCCAGTGCCGCTTCCCGCGCTGCTATGGAGGTGAGCAAGAAGCAGCTTGAGGCCTCCCTGAAGCGCGTGAGCAAGCTTGTCAACGTTGCCAAGAAGCCCATTATCTATGCCGGCCAGGGTATCATCCTCTCCGAGGGCGGTCCCGAGCTGCTGAAGGAGCTGGCTGACAAGTGCTCCATCCCCGTCACCACCACCCTCCAGGGTCTGGGTGCGTACGACGAGCTCGATGAGAAGTCCCTGCACATGCTCGGCATGCACGGTGCTGCCTATGCCAACATGGCCATGCAGGAGGCTGATCTCATCATTGCCCTTGGTGCCCGGTTCGACGACCGTGTCACTCTGAGCATTGCCAAGTTCGCCCCTGGCGCCAAGGCTGCCGCTGCTGAGGGCCGTGGTGGTATTGTCCACTTCGAGATTATGCCTAAGAACATCAACAAGGTCGTCCAGGCTACTGAGGCCATTGAGGGTGATGTTGCTACCAACCTGAAGCAGCTCATGCCCTTCGTTGATGCCAAGACCATGGAGGACCGAAAGGAGTGGTTTGGCAAGATCAACGAGTGGAAGAAGAAGTGGCCTCTGTCCGACTATGAGCGGGCCGAGCGCCAGGGTCTGATCAAGCCGCAGACTCTGATTGAGGAGCTTAGCAAGCTCACAGAGGATCGCAAGGATCAGACCTACATCTCCACCGGTGTCGGCCAGCACCAGATGTGGACTGCCCAGCACTTCCGATGGAGACACCCCCGATCCATGATCACCTCTGGTGGTCTGGGTACCATGGGTTACGGTCTGCCTGCTGCCATTGGTGCCAAGGTTGCCCAGCCTGATGCTCTCGTCATTGACATTGACGGTGATGCTTCCTTCAACATGACCCTGACTGAGCTCTCCACGGCTGCCCAGTTCAACATTGGCGTCAAGGTCATTGTCCTGAACAACGAGGAGCAGGGCATGGTGACACAATGGCAGAACATCTTCTACGAGGACCGATATGCCCACACCCACCAGACCAACCCCGACTTCATCAAGCTCGCCGAGGCCATGCACATCCAGAGCCGTCGCGTGTCCAAGCCCGACGAGGTTGTTGACGCCCTGAAGTGGCTGATCAACACTGATGGCCCTGCTCTGCTGGAGGTCATCACCGACAAGAAGGTGCCTGTCCTGCCTATGGTGCCTGTCGGATCCGGTCTGCACGAGTTCCTTGTCTTTGACGGAAGTAAGTTAACCTGCTATCACATGATGAGATCAAATAGATGCTAACAATCTCACAGCCAAGGAGAAGAAGCGACGCGAGCTGATGCGAGAGCGTACCTGTGGTCTGCACGGTTAAGACCCTGGGTTCTCATCAGGCTTCAAGCCCGCCTGATCACTAGTCGCCACCTATCTGATACCAATATTCCCTCATGTCCTTTTTTTTTATTCATTTCATTCTGCTTGCGGAGTTTAGCTGCTTTGCCGGCGGGCAAGCCTACTTGGGTTCTACGAGGATCGACGCCAAAAAAGACCAAAAGTTGGGAAAGGCTGGATTGCACGGGGAAGAGGATATACGTGTGCAAGATGAGGCACATGATGACGTACTGGAGCGTGTGATAAAGAGAGGGGGAAAGACAGCAGCAGTGAAGCATTGCACGCCAAGGGCCAGGAGGGCCGTGTTGTATATACCACGTAATGAATGCTGTGCACGACTCCATATTTTGTTCCTACGGCTGGCTTGTGACTACAGTCTCATGCCTTGAGATCTCTCATCAGAGGGCTACACTCTGTGACACACTCATCCTCATCCTAAAGGCTCACAGCTTCGACCCCAGATTCACATGAACAGCCTTGCTCTGTGTATACGGCATCCTCCAACTTCCCTTCCGATGCCCGACGACTTGTAACCGCCGAACGGAATGCCAAAGTGCGAGTCACCCGACGAATTTGATCCAAACCAGAAGTCTGCGAGCGACAGTAATGTGCCCTCGCGACCTTCTCCGTGAAAAGGGCTGCTGCTAGCCCTGGTCAATATACGACAGGATCTTTTCGTACTGCGTGCGCGACACCTAGGTATCTTTACCAAAAGGATCACCAATCTTTTGGTTCTCCTTTGTCACTTCTACGAAGCGTGTCGAGGTGTTGACCTGGCGTTGTTCGCTTTGATGGATGATAGATGAGATGGGGGTGATTGACTTGTCCCGACATTTGACACCATTTAACAGCCTACCCCAAATTCGCATCCTCAAAAAGCAATACTAGGACTCTTCCCGCCGCACTCAAGAGTATTATTAGCAGCCGCCTTCATAATAGCCCCTCCCCGTCGCCGTGCTCCCCCATAAAAGCGATCATATCAACACCCATGTGACCCGCGGGGTTGCACACTGTGAAGTCACCGCCCGTCGTATCGACAAACTTGTTGTCGATGAAGAGGTTGCTTGTATTTGAGCCCGTTGGGAAGAGAGATTTCGACGGTTGAAGCCATTGTTGTAGGGTCTGTTGAGCGTGAAAGGGAGAGAGTCTTCCACGGGTGCCTCTTTGTGAAAGAGGCTGATAAAACATTTTGACGTAGAGGTGTGTGACACGGCGAGACGGGGTCGTTGATCGGGATGTCTCTCTTTGTAAGTACAGTGCTGATATCTTATATATAAATATTTACTAAACATCTTCATAAACCCCTCCATGTTAGACTTGCTAATGATCTATGCATTATAAATATTAGCCCAGTCAGTTACCACTCATGAGTGCTACGTATCAGAACAGCCTGCCTCATTGCGATGCTGTCGCCAACCCAAGAGTTAGGATAGCCTGACTATAACATTTAGAAGAAAATTATTCAAGACCATAAATGTGTTGTGTCTTCTTATATATAGATTTATGAAAACATTTAGATAGTCTTTTTTAATGAAAGCCTAAGATGACCATATATTCATTGTGTAGGTTGTCAGAGCTCGGCTCCTGTGCCATCACGAGTCTTTGAACATAGTCCATGTACCGGCTTGGTCGCTCCAACCGAGAGGATGTGGTCAAAACTAGAACGGGCTCACCGGTACCACCAAGTAGTTTCGGACCATCTCTTGTATCATCTTGCGTCCGTTAAAGTGACTGCCGAGGTAGTCGTGCGCCGCCCTCCCTCGTCTACCCCCCCCTTATCGTCCACAGCGTTAATGTTCACTTGCAGTTCCTCGACAACGAACCTGAGAGCGTCGGGGCAAAGCTGAGACGCCATACGGGCAGCTTCGAGGAGCACGAAGTGATTGTCTGTCGAAGCCTTGTGCCGTTGGACCAGCCTCCGCGCAAGATGGATATTGCCCATGAGGATGACGCCGGCCAGTGGCGTCCACCCCTGTTCGTTGATTACAGCATTGACGTTAAACTTGTACTTCTCAATCAGTTCATCGCAAAAGTCCTCGTTCGCGGACCTCGCAGCGCAATATAGCAGGTTGCCCTCGACACCCATATCTTGTTGCGACACTTGGCGTTGAATCATTCTTTGACCCTTCTTCGTCCTAGCCAATTGACGAAAGACGCCCATGTGTCCCCTCTCCACGGCCTCTTCAAGTGAGGTTTTGAGAATCCCCATCCCACATGGCTTGGTTGGATCTGCACCACGGTCCAGGAGTAGTGACACAACTTGTTCGTGGCCCTCGGCGGATGCCAAATAAAGCGGCGTAAATCTTTCTCCAAGCAATGATTTGAATGCTTTGTCCACTACCAGTTGCATTTGTAGTCGAGAAAGGATCATTTTTCCATCAAGAACATGTTCCGCAAGGTGCTTCAGCCCGAAATAGCAGGCAAGGTGTAAAAGTGGCATCTCGTGGAGGCCGAATTGACGCTGGGAGATTAGAACATCCTCCCTGATGTAAGATTTCTTTGCAAACCACTCCTTGTTTTCTCTGATGACCTCAAGGGTCGACACTTTGTCCAGTTGTCTCATGTGGCCGGACCAGTACAGCGCAGCGTAAGATTCAAGTGGCAAGTAGTCCTTTAAGAATCTATGATTGGGCACTTGCTGGACGAGGAGTTGAAGCAACCGTCGGCAAATGGTTAGGTGGCCTTGATCTTCATTCATATGGCATCCTATCATCCCAGGATGCGATGACCTTGAAAGCATGAAGTCCTTTGCACTTTGGTGAACGAAACCAATGACAGCCACTGGTGCCAGTGGTTGAATGACCCCGTGGCTCCAACGGCGGCCCAAGCCAGAGTATCTGTTATCGTCCATCTCCCTGAATTGAAGTAGGTGGCCGCAGGTTTCAATGTAACTCTTGCACAATTCTTCTCGATTCATGTACTTTGTGTCCTCGATCTGAAGTGCCTCACAAAGCTCTGAGACCGATAGTGGCACTTGTGCTAGGGTGATCCAGGTCAGCAATTTGGTTACCACTGCCTGATCTCCGGGTTTGATTTGACCCAATATTCGTCCATATACTGCGTCGAGACCACGAGGAAGCTGTTGTAAGGAAGATTCAATCTCCCAAGCCGATTTCTTGTTGAGATCTGCGACCATGAAACTAACCCAAAGAAATGTGCCTTCTGCGCGGTCGTGAAAAACAGCCTCGATGTATTTGAGAAAGTCAGCATCGCGGATACCCTTTCTTGCCCCAAGCGCCGAGACCTGGTCTTGAATGTACAACTGAATGTCGTGCCTTTGATCGTCGAGTTGAACATGGTTAAAGGTGCTTAGCGCCTCGGGAAGACATACAGGATGTCGCCTGCTCAGAATAACGAGTTTGACATTATGTCTCGCACTGTTGTCCGAGTTAAACAGCTCCGTGAGTTTGTGTAAGAGCGGTTCCAGAGAAGCTTCGGAGCATTCATCAAGCGCATCAAGCACGCAGTAGATTCGCGTGTCGATCAGAGATAAAACCATTGCTTGAAAGATAGCCTATAACCTCTCAAAGGAAGATTCGGAGAACAGCCCGCGCTGTTGGACTTTCCAATGCTCCATGGCAAGCGACAGTAACTCTTCATGGAGTTGAATGAGCTGGTACATGAGACCACGGAGAATATTGACGGCTGTGTTTCTTGTCGACACCTTGTTATCGCAGAAGAAATAGACAAGGTCGCAGTTAGACGAAACAAGGTTGGCTTCCAGGTGCTGAGTGAGAAATATCGAGATGAATGTTTTGCCCTTGCCAGGCGGGCCGGATATCCAGAGAATGCTTGATTCGGGCGGGTTTTCCCAGGTCTTATATCCTTCGGTCGAGATGATCCATTCGCAAGTTCCGGCGGTCCTCTTGCCTTTGGCAGTGATTATGGCGTTTCGATCACTTGTCGGGTCAGTGATAAACAACGCCTGGAGGCAACATTCCTCTTCGGTGCCAGTCTGAACAGGGCTTCGGACAACATCTTCAAGCACTTGGCTCAGTTGGGATGATTGTTGGTGGCTTTGGTGCCTGTTCTGTGTCAGATAAGCCATGGTAAGGTGGAAATGTAGGCCAATGTGCGAGCAGACAAGCTGATCCCTCTTGGGTAATGACTTGATCACTCTTTGCACGGAATAGGATTTGGGTTACGTTGACTAGATACAGACAAAATCAAGGGCTGATGACTGTGATCACTTACGAGTTGATTACCTGGATCTGCAGAGACAGCGTGCTCTTCAACCGTTCCAGCTGTGTAAACAAGTCTCGGATGTCTGATTCTTTGGCGAGGCCTCCGATGGCCTTCCACGTTTTTCGGCCGAGGGGGTCTGAGTAGTCGAAATCGAATCGATCAAAAATGGCACACAGGTCAGTACTCACGGCGGTGCAGTGTTGGATAGTACTAAGGATGGTCTGGTCGGTCCCGAGAGTTGGGCTTCCGATGGCCGGACTACCGGGGACTTGACCGTTGAGGGCCGGGGAGCGTTGGATCTCCTCAACGAGCGCCCGAAGCTGTTCCAGTTCTGACCTCCAAACTCGCACCTCTTCAGGCCCGTCTCGCACTTTTTCGTATACCTTGTTGAATCATTAGTATTGTCTACAATGACGGACGAATCCACCAGCACCTTCTTGCATAATCCAAGAATCTTGATGGTTTGTTCAGTGAATTGCGTTGTGGCGGTTGCGATGGCGAGGGGGTCTGCCATTTTGTCGTACTCGATCGCATACCCTTGGCTTCGGGTTGCTTCTCGTGATGCACTTGGGTTGGGATCATCAATGACTTCTCCAAAAGAAGGCCAAAGATCGCATGTGCTTGGATCCGCTCGGTCCGATGATGGATAGATGAGAATGAAGATGGACAGGTCAGAGGAAAGGACTAAAGACGATGGAGGGGGCGGATTCGGATTTATTTGTTTAGAATCAGGCTATGGCAGTCAGGGTAGTCGCCTTATGGGCGAACCAGGCCGGCCGATAAGGATGTACCTAGGTACCTGGCACGCACCCATGGAGATCTACCTAGATAGTACACAGAACCCTTTTTATATTTTTCTTAATTGCCAACTATGGAAAATCTAGACCTCTTTAGTCCTTGGGTGGTCGATTGGCGTTGACCTCGATAAGAATTTCACTTGCACCTCCTTCCACTAGTTTCGCAGCCAGTTCCTGCCCCAGTGCCGTAGCCTCATCATCATTCTGTACCGTTGCATCCATCGTATCTTGAACACTCTGGGTGCCATCAAGACTAACAACAATCGCTCTCATCCTCAGGAGAAGTTGTGACTCGTCAATCCACTCCGTCTCAACGCCGATAGGGACGGTGCAGCCGCCTTCAAGAGTGCGTAGGAGAGCACGCTCTGCAAGGCATGCTAGAGTCGACTTTTGATCAACTAGTTGGTTGAGGAGCTCTAGAGTTTTGGTGTCCCCCTTGCGAATCTCTAGTCCGAGAGCTCCCTGCCCAACTGCATGGTAGATTCCCCCGTCCTTGGAGCCTAGAAACTGAGTGATGCGGTGTCCGAGGCCGACTCGTTGTAGACCGCATGCAGACATGATCATACAGGTGTACTCACTCTCCGGGTCATCCACCTTGGATAGGCGAGTCTCGACGTTGCCGCGTAGGTTGGCGAATCGTAGGTGAGGGTAGAGGCGTCGAAGTTGTGCTGAGCGTCGCACCGATGATGTGCCAACTACAGCACCATCGGGCAGTGTCTTTAGGTTTTTGTAGGGCAGGCTAGCCTTGACGATGAGGGCGTCACGGGGGTCATCCCGTAGGGGGATTGCTGTCAGATCGCAAGAGTCGGGCAGCTTGGTTGGCATATCTGATACGAGTTTAGCACCGCTCACTGAGAAAGAATGGTTGATATACCTTTGAGACAATGAACAACCACGTCGATTTCACCAGAAGTAAGTTTCTCCTCCAGCTCAGTTGTCCACAAGTTCTTGGCCCCAAAGCTATACAGAGCCGTAGACTTGTCCTTGTCACCCAGCGTCTTCAAAGCTTCAATCTCAAAGGTGCGGTCGGGCGCAATCTTTTGCAGACTATCACGAATACCCTCGGCCTGGACCATGGCCAGGTTAGACCTTCGGGTGCCGATCCTCAGCGGCGGCTGGGCAGTAGAAGCAGCTGCCATAGTTGCGGTTGTTTGGGTACAAAGTTGCAATTGGCAAAGAATGACTTGTCTGTCAGAAGTTAGCGCCGTCTTATATACCATTGCCGGTGGATCTTGGGTTCTATTCTGAGACATGATTGGTGGAGTTAAGAATGAGGTGACAACATGGCCTCGTTGGATTTTAATAGAAGACATTGGAAGAGTGAATCAGTTGATAAATAGCAGTTCTGGTTGTTATCGTAATGGCTTTTATATAGGAGCCCCCTTTTGATTGGGAACACCAGCTATATACATCTTGACCCCCTTTCCATATCGTAACTCACGCTACTATTCCGTAGATAGCAGAGTCCTTTTTGTCTTAGAGCTAGTAATAGCACCGCGATCTACCAATAGCCTAGAAGCTTCAGAGATGTAGAGTTTTTGGTTCTCGTGGGTATGTACGGGGAGTTGGCAGAGTAGCGCCAGCGGAGTGTTTCCTTCAGAATCTGGTTCGTTTGGATCAGCTCCGAGGTGTAAAAGACGCTCCAGAATACGGAGACTGATCACTGCATTGGTATCTGTATCGAAAAAGCTGTATCCCCTGGTGAAGAGAAGGTGGATGGGCTGCCTCGCGACTGGATCTTTGCCATGTGAGATTGGCACGCCAGCTAACCGGTCAAGCAAGAACATGTATATTCGTTCAGTGGTTTGAGGAAAATCGTCTTCATGGTCCAAGAAGAATTTCAGCAGCATCGAGCTTTCTCGGTGGACGTCAAGGCTTGCTCCGTGCTCGATAAGACTATAGGCCATCGAGAGATACCGGTCAGCATCTTGGACTTCGTATCCAATTGGGGCATCCTTTGCGTTCAAGAGCAGACCGACAAAGAGACTAGGCCTTTGTTGAAAGACCCTGAGAAAGGGAGTCCAGCTGCCCCATGGGTGTCTTAGATCTTGGGTTGAGGTAGTCGAGGCTGACTGGGGGTTTCCTTTACCAGAGATCTCATGACCCAGGAGAAGCCCAATGAGACGAAGGGTAAGATCAGGAGGGTCATTCTGACAACAATAAATTGCCTTGTATATAAGGGAGTTGTTCTCTGATATCGAGGGGGAAACATCAAGGCCAGCATTCAGGAGGAGCTGCAACGCTTCTACATTCCCCGTCTGAACCGCAGCATCAGCAGCTGTGAACCCGAGCCACGTGGCAGAATTTGGGTCACATCCCAGTTGTAAAAGACACTGAACGGCGCTCAGGTGAGGCTTCGTAGTAAGGACGTGTGTCAATGGTGACACTGTATTCTTCCCCTGAGGATGAATAGAGCTTCCATGTCGAACAAGCGCCATGACGACACGTTCGTTATTCGCAAAGTGAATCGGACACAGATTTCCTGCCACGGTTGCTTCAACATCCGCCCCGTACTCGATGAGGAGATCGACAACATCTGCGTGGCCTCCCTTGGCGGCGGCGTGGAGGGGCGTCATACCAAATGATCCTAGGGATGTCCTGTGTCCAGATCTCAGAACGGGCATGTTGATCCATGATCCCATTCTTTGCATAGACAAGATTTCCCTCACCAGCCGAACATGTCCACGAGAAGCAGCCCATACCAACACGGAGCCACGCGAGAATTGGGGTGTATGATGCAACCGTCTTCCCCTGAGCCTCTGCCTACTGCGTAAAAAGATGCCTTCCCTCCATTCTCTCATGGGCCGGTGCTGACACGGACCTAGCTTGTACAGGATGACTCTTGTCAGTGTTTCATTGTAAGCGCGACTGGCTTGCGACCAGGCACGAAGAGAGGCGTAGGATAAGTGTTTCGAGATCTCGATGAGAATGTCTTCCGAATAAGCAAGGGAGCTCATGATTTTTCCGATGATGTTTTAGAGAGAATTTGTTGGGTAGCCCTGGCTGCAAAAAATATATGAATAAAAAGCAGACAACCTTGTCCTTGCAAGCTGACTCATCTGGATGAACCAACGATTGAATGAGCATCGAATGCCGGCGATATTAAGAACGTAATAAATAAGAAGGAACCGAACTCGAAATAACGTTGGCAAAATATCGACCTTTGTCATGGCATCAGGAACCTACTGATGCAAGCTGCAGCATCTAGCTTTCTTGGAGAATACAGGGGTAACTCTATGATCTCGCCAAAGACACTGCAAATATAATGGAATAGTTTAATGGAGTTTAAGTTAAGTATGTGTATGTTCTCAAGACTTCAATACCTACCACAGGATATATAGGTCGGGTTACTCATGGAAAATACATTTAGCCTACTCGGTAAATCTTCAACCGAGATGCCTCGCCGATCTGTGGGGAGGTTGTTGCGGGGAACCCTGAAGTGGAATGTTGAACGTCAAGAAATGACATGAAGGCCTTTTTCCGATGTCCGGGTATTCACTTATTTCAGGTTTCCTCGGGATTAAATATTCCGGCCATAGAGCAGCATCCTTCCTAAATATTGGTATATAGGGCAACTTGGCCTCCGTCCTTGTGCTTCCCTGAGTTGACAACCGAGACTTGGTGAAGACATGATGCGTCTTCTTTGTGTGTTCAGTCTGTGGGCTACCTCCCTCATCGCCTTGGTCAGCCCTTGTAAAACAGATGAAGACTGCAGCCTGAACGGCATCTGCACCAGATCACGCAAACCCCAATCCAACACAAAGGGGCATGCCAAAGTCTGCCTTTGTGATGCAGGATGGATCGGCGATGATTGCGGTCGACTCGACCTTGCTCCAGCAACACGATACACCGGCTACAACAACACTTATGAGCCCCCAGGTCCCGATGACTTCAACATCTGGCCCAATGCTTCCTGGGGTGGTCGAATCATTCAAGACCGTGACAACGCTTCCATCTTTCACCTCATCACGGTCCAGTTTACACGTGGCTGTGGGCTCAGGGGCTGGCGGCCACATTCCTACATTATCCGTGCTGAGTCGCATGACGGTCCTCAAGGTCCATATCACTACGCCGATGAGATATCCCCCAACTTTCGTCACAACCCAGAGGTTGTCTATAGCCCGGCAGATGACAAGTACCTGCTGTATGCCATAGGTGTCGACCATGACAAAGAGTACACAAAATGCGAGAGCATCAGTTACACAAGATGGCCAAACAACATCTCCGTCTCCACGGCAGACGACATTCGCGGGCCTTGGTCTCCCTTCGAGGTAGTTGTCAACAGCGACCGACCAGCCGGCATCCATGCAACAAACCCCTCAGCTTTTCCCCTTTGGACGCTCAAAAATCCCACAAGCGAGATTGTTCTCGGCATGAAGGACTACTCCATCTTCACAGCCAAATCGTGGGACGGTGACTATAACCTCAAATACCAAGCAACGTGGAACGTATCGGAGCGGGAGAACCCCTGGTGGACCGAAGATCCCTTCTTTTGGCGTGACAAGCGGGGAAACTGGCACTCTATCAACCACTGGCTGATAGACTATGTCGAGCACGACGGACAGCAATGGCCACGAGTTGGATCACATCTCTTTTCTCGCAAACTGACAGGACCGTGGCATTTTAAACTCCAGGAGGCATTTAGTTCCAACGTCACCTTTACAGATGGTTCTTGGCAAGTGTTTAAGCGTAGGGAGAGGCCCAAGTTGTTCTTTAGTGACGATGGGGAGATGATACCACTATACATGACGAATGGTGTTCAGGAGATGAACCAAACGGGGGCGGCTTTCACGCTGATTCAGCCAATTGGGAAGAAATGGAAAAAGTTTGAAGAGAGTTTGGGCTTTGAGAAGGGTATCAGCTGAAGTTTGTTGGGTGGGAATGTTTTTCACGGTCAGTTGCATCCGTATTGTGCCCTCATTTAAGTATAATCTCCTTGCTTGCGCGGCAGAGCATATTTATCCCCATTGTTAGAGCACTATCTAAGACTCTATAAAAGCAAGATAAGAATAGGTTAATCTATTATCTTGATAATGATGAAAGGAGTAAGCCATGCCTACATGGAAGATATAACGGTGGGAATCACGGAACCGAGTTCGTGTGATTTATCTCTTCGAGATACCCATGAAAGGGCTAGAAAGTGCACATAGATAATGAATTGAGCTTCTAGCCCACGTGCTGATTTGGAAATGCATTGGGAAATGTGGCAGTCAGTCAGAAAAATGTAGATAGGGGCAAATGGTATCAAACATAGCCATTGGTTGCAAAGACAAGATCCTTAAGTAAAAGGTGAGACATTAAAACTAACTAGAATAATAAGATTCATCCAAGAGGTTACACGCCAAGGTATCTTCGTATGCATCCATGTCCACCAAATCATGTTCTCGTAGCCACACATGTTCCAATACCCCATATGCCGTCTTCGATATCTGTGCACAAAGCTCACCAAGGCATCAGCAGGCCAGCTCCAGCAAGCATCCCAACAGCCACTGCGAGAACTGGAACGATTCCCCGTGCTGACAACGGAGCAGCCGCATTCTCATCGTCATCATCCTTATCCTCCCCCTCACTTCCACCCTGCCCCTTCGCCTTTGCAACGTCCGTCTCCTGATAAACAAGTGCAACAGCTGGATATACCGTTGCAACCACCCAATCTCCCCAGGCCTCTTCCTCGCCCGTTACATCGGCAATGGCTACTGTCGACGTGGTGTATTTCTCCGTCACTGGCACCACAGAGTAGATCCCCTGCGTTATTGGAGTCCCCTCGACTGTGTAGACAGTTGTGAGGGCATCGTCTGGGTAAAAGGCTCTGCATACTGACTTGTAGTCGTATTCTTCGTGAGGGCCGAGGGCGGAATAGCAGGCGCCTCCGTTCACACCCGTATATCCACTATGATTGCATCAGTATAGTTGCCATATTGAAAAAGAATATGGTTTGACTTACCTTGGGCAGCAGTACGCCAGAGTCTCGGATGGTTTCAAAGCATTGGACCAGATCTTATTAGGGCCAACCCAGGCCCGCGTGCCACTCCAGCCTTCAAACGGATCCTTGGTAAAGACACCAGTGGCATCAATCGAACTGGTATTCCCAGCAAGAGCAAACGTGCCAGCCGTGGTCCAACCATGAGGACACACCAACCCGGGCGAGAAGTAAGGGTACTTTGCGTGGCTAGGGCGCTCCCAGTACGACGTCACATAGTCGTCGTATGCCGAACCAGAGGGAATGCAATCTCCCACGTACCCGCCTTGGCACTTTGGATTTCCGAATTGTATGGCAAGGTTGCTTGCGTTGGCGTAGTAAATACGATCAGTTGTTTCGGTGGCGCATGATGATGGTGCTGTGAATGTTGTGGTGAGGGGACCAAAGTTTGTGATGCCGTAGCCAAAATATTCTGTGAGCGAAGGCATCGTGGCGATGTGTTTGGTGGTTCTGCAGTTGAACCAGAAATTGAGAGAAAGCTTGGGGCAGTAGGGCTTAAATAAAGAGTCCAATGGCAAGGCCAAGCATTTATCGTACGCTCATGGTCTACTATACGGTCTACGGCCCGAGTTGCCAGGGTCATTTCCAGAGCCCAACTCGCCCTGTTTGTTGTAAGGGCACACTGCAGGGCTTAAAGGGCCTCGAACTCGGCGATTTCTGCTCGGAGTAAGGCGTAGGGCTTGGGCATTACATTAAAGAGGCACAGCTGGGGAATTCCTTATGCTGCCAAGACGTTCGAGGCGTTGTAAGGTTGCAGTAGGATTCACGGAGTTGTCACCGCTTTTAGAAGACGCCGATGATCATGACATGGGTGACTGGGGTATGAAGAATGAAAGATGGCAAGGCTGAATGGTGGAAAAGAGAGAGGGTATCAAGTACAGCTTGTATAGACTGATGTATTGTAACTTGAAAAAAATAGCTTCGTCGTGATATTATAAAGTCGTCAATCTATCCAACTCCCAGCCATGCCCCCAAACGCTCCCAATGAACACCCCTGTAAATACAAATCAAGTCCAGTACAACCTCAAGTAGCAGCGACTGCCGTCGTTGTCGACGATGCCATCATCATCGCTTGCCACTGACACATACAACTCAAGAGAGCCATGACTGCCCACTGTGTGCCCAACTCTCCTGTAAGCCCGCTCCCTCGGAGCTCAAACGTTCCAATCTTTGACATGCTCTTCCAGCTAACGCTGCTATCGGCCCATACAGCGACAACCTCCTTTCCATCGCTAGTGAAGCCATCAGGGCGGTCTGGTTCCTCGCCAGAAGCTTCAGCCTCGTCGTTCGGATCGTCCACATTGACACCAACGCGCACCAGCTTCCATCCCCACTTGGATTCTCCTACGCTCTTGACTTCGCTACCGTGGGAGCGACGCCACTCGAAGCGTTCAACATGTCGGTTCGCGCCCTCGCCAACTTGCATACCGAACCAGTATCTCTCAGGCTTCCTGTTCTTGTGTCGCAAGATCTCGACGCTCTCCCCGATGTTGGTTCCGGGAATGCCAGGGAGCTGAATATTGAAGTCGACTCTCCAACCATCTGGCTTCGCGCCGCCGAGGGCAGGGGAGTCGGGATCAGGGCCGTCGTGCATGATCATCTTGCCGTAGAAGCCTTGAGGAAGGGAGAGGCAGTATACGGGTTCCTGATCTGGCTCGCCGAGGCGGACGATGATCTTTGACCATGACTTTTTGTAGGTGGCGCGGATGACGGGAGGGACGCCCCTCTGAGCAGACTCGAGGGACATTTGCGGGGAGGGGATTTTTGAGTCGCCGTGGCCCATTGTGAAGGTGTTTGTGCGTAGATTTGAGTTGCTGGTGTTGAAGACAATGAGAAGAGGTCTTGAATATCAATAGCTTGATGATGCAAACATACCTTCTTCTTGGCGGGGTCGTCAGTTATTAAATACTGAAAGCTCGAGATAGCTCTTGAGCTCTGAATTCCGATGGAGCGCTCCAAATGACCAGATGCGGAAGTAAAAGTGTCGATCATCAGCAATGCCCCAGGATCCCAACTCCGCCGCAGGGGATTTTCAGCCCTGGGACAGGGGATGGGGCGTTCTTATTGGTCGACTTGGGTACGCGCCATTTAAGCTGACCCTTGTCGATCGACCCAGTGTCTGAGCTCTGTGTGTGGCTGTGATAGCTTCATCAAGGCGGAGTTGGCTGGATTGGAGGGTATGACCTCATCAAGCACGATAACAGTCAAAAACATGCAGGTAGATGATCACTAGGCTTGAGGGTCAAACATGTGAAAGAGAGAAGAGTCACAGAGCATTGGGTTTTGATACCGTCATGTGTTGATTCTTGTGTTTATTATAGTTGAAGCCCGGCCCTTGATGGGATAACTGAGCCAGAAGATCGACATCAGCCATGTGAAAGGTATCGATCCCGTCAGATTCTTTCTATCCAACACGTACAGACTCTCACATTTAACCCCAGGGCCCAACCCACAATGGTCGGAGGAGTCTTGGGCGGCCCTGGGGTTAAGAATATCCCAGCCAGAACATCCAGTCATGAAATCGAAATGGGGACATTGGGTGTACCCCACCTCCTTGGAAGGAGTAACCCAAGCCGAAGAGCACTTGAAAACTGTTAGCGAAGTCATGCTGAAGAATCCTAGAGGCACTCACCCGGGTGCGTCACCCACAATCTCACGAAGAGTTCGGTACAGAGCGGAGTCGTCCCACAATGGAATGGGGACGGCCGCAGGCAGAGGCAATGGGCAAGGCCCGGCTTGTGAAGTATCGCCGAGCCTGCCATGGCCCTTCTCTTGCTGCCCGCAGCCGTCCCAAGCCTGAACATGAGGCCCGCCGGGGTATCTATTGTAGAACATGCAGTTAGCTCTCGGTAGCTTCGTTAGAGGGGTGGGAGCCATCCTTACTTGCTCAGGAGGAGCTCTTGCAAGCACGTCTTGAACCGCTGTCAAGAACGCGACGAGTAGGACGTTGATCCATGGGGGTGGCTCAGAGACTGTCATGACCCTTCTGTTTCCGTCTAGAGCCACCCCATGACTAAACGTGAGGCTCGCAGGGACGTCTATTGCAGAATATGCGGTTAGCTCTCGCTGATTTGGTGAGAAAGGTGGGAGATGTCCTTACCTAGCTCACAAGGAGCTCTTGCAAGCTCATCTAGAACGAGAACCTGGCTCGTAGAGAGCCTCTTGCAAGCTCGTCTGGAACCGCTGTCAAGAACGCGACGAGTAGGGCGTTGATCCATGAAGAAAGCTCAGAGGCTGCCATTCCCCTTTTGTTTCCGCTTGGAGCTACCCCATGACTGAACGTGAGGCTCGCATGGACGTCTATTGCAGAATATGCGGTTAGCTCTCGCTGATTTGGTAAGAAAGGCGGGAGATGTCCTTACCTAGCTCATAAGGAGCTCTTGTAAACCTGTCGGAGGCCGTAAATGTAGAGTCTCTTGCAAGCTCGTCTGGACCGATGGATGGAGAGGCGTCAAGGAAACGATGAGTCTGATGCTGCTCTGGGGGCGCAGCTCAGGATGGAGTGGCCTCGGAGGGCCATGTGGTTTTGTGATGATGCATAATAGGCGAAAGACAAAGGAAAGAAGATGATTTGAAAGGAAGGCAAGGTGATGCAGGCTTGAATGAGGCCATGTTGGTGTTGAGTAGTAGTGCTTGTTTGTGGAGGGAGATGAAGGTGGAAGGGAGAGAGCGGGGATGTTTTTGTTTTTGCAAAGGCAGAGAATTTTGTGTGCGAGGGATAGGTACTAAGCGAGAAGTCATGTGTTTAGGTATTGACTGTGATTCACTGACATCGGACGATTTGCTCCGTTGTGCTGGCCGCTTGCTCAAACGCCAACCGTATTTGCCCATTTCATTTTCTGCCACAGGCATCGGTTGCCTTTTAGTCCCGTTTTGGAATTATACAGATTCATACTATCGATTTATTTACCATTCTCGGCATTGAATCAGTCACGATGTATTATTATATACTCTCTTCTTTGCTCTTCTTGAGTTCTCTAGACTTGTCACCTTTTCATACACATACACACATTACTTCCCACCGATCGATCAAGCTGCCAAGATGATGTCTTAGGGATGCAACATCTTGCACACGGACGATGCCGAGTACTTTGGCCAAGTCATTGACGATATTGCTCGGGAATTACTCGCCTACGCCGAAGGAGACGAAGACCGGACCTTTACCATCTGGCGGCCCCTGACCGAGGATAGAGAGCTTGTCGCCGAGATGCTCGGCAATGGCTTGCTGGATGCCATTCTGGAAGAGATTGTTTCTCGCTACATGTCTTCTCCATGCACTCTTGGTGCTGGACGCTATACTTACATCTTGGCCGTCGTTGCTGCTATGAAGGTTGGCGCCATCATTGCCCCTGTGCACTTTGAATTCGCCAAGGCATTCACCCCACACCTCGTCTCCCCCTTTCACCAACTTCAAGTCCTCACCGCTTGCGAGGAGTACAAGAACAACGGAAAACGCTGGATCTTTGAGGCTATGTACGCGAGAACACTTTCTCGCCACAGGACACGAGGTGCAAGAGGAGATCCCAGACTTGGCAACGGCCTTGGGTAAGTATCTAACAGCCTACCACGTCTACTACATGAGCTAATCCAAGTGTGTACAGACACTCGGTTGACGAACCTCCAACGAGACATTGCTGCAGCAAGACTTGCATCACCTGCGGTAGTCCGAATCCCCGTATAATCTGCAAGGGCTGTAGGATCTTTCGGTACTGCAGTAAGGGCTGTCTCGAGCACGACAGGAAGCTTCATAAAGAAACTTGCCCTACGCGGCCATACGATGGCTCTTTCGGGGCGCAGTGGTACATGGAATGATTTCTCTGATTTTGCCATCTGAACTTGTCGGTACGTGATTGATCTTACTTTCGATGACTCATGACAGTCTCTAATAACAAGACTTAGATTCTACTTCGGCGAGCAGTTAACAATATGCCAAATCGTGATATGGAGCACGAAGGGAGAGCGTTGGTGGAACCGTGGATGTCTGGTGCGGCCGTCGAGAGGAGGGAACAAACTCGCAAGTAGAGACTGAAATACAGTACCGGCAAAGGCTTTACGCCACTTTTTATACTTGAAGGGAGACTTGGGAACAGGAAAAAAAGATCACAGGTTTCAAAACACGGCACATCAACCCCAATATTTCGTGACACCTGCTGGGAAAGCAAATCAGGGGGCTACACCTAGCACTTGTGCATGTCTCTCTATCACGCAAATCTTTCCATTTTTTATGTGTCTTAGATGCCTCATGGTTATCATATCCTCGACAGGCAGCACATGGTCGGATGTTTTGCTCCTTGGTCATCTCAACGGGTGGTCAACTCAAAGGCGTGCCAGGGGAGTCAATCATTGCAGCAATTTGTAGAACAACGTTGTATGGCCAAATTGGATTTACTGCATAAATAATTGAGGTGGTTGTACAGGTAATATGTGAGTTCGCGATTGTAATATGTCGGGATATTTTTCCAAAGGTTGGGGTCTTGATTGAACTTAGTGAGAACACGGGATGCTACGACTTATATCTCGCGGTTTAACGGCAACCGTGCAAGGATGAACCGTTGGGCGTGGGTGAACGAGACGGCAGACGGGCATTTTCTGCAATTGAGCTGGCAGAAAATAAAAATCTCTTCTCCAACCTTGCCCAGCCACCCTTGGTTGGCAACCTGCAGGGGAACTGATCGGCATCACCCAGTCATGATGCCGAAGAAACAAAGCAAGCAGCACTCTTTGTGAAGTGTAGGTCAGACTGTAACAAGGTTCAACTGTCAAGCCAGGATTCAACGCTTGTAACCGACCAAAGAAACGGTTCCATTGACTCTAATTAGACGTCACCCGCTAGCTAACGTCCTTTGTCATGCAGCTACATTCCAAACGATCCGAGCCGAGTCCAACGTAGCATGCCAGCCATGTGCGTGCCATGCCATCCATCTCAGACAAACCAAGATGCATATCGGATACCGGCAGCCTCCGCATGAAATCCCTTCCCCCCTCCCCCTC